>DWEC01000785.1:0-15292 GCA_018245735.1 Microceris miodesmiata
TGAATTTCAAGCGTCACATGACAGAACTTTAAAACCTATGTGAATGATAAAATTCATTGATAAATAAAACACTTTAACCTTGATAATATGTATATCAGCGTTAAATTCAGTTAACTTTGTGCTTGTATAGGAAAATTAAAATAATATGAAGATAACGAGATCTCTTATTGAATAAAGTTTATGGGGAAATTCTGGTAAATATGTGTTTACAATTACATGATAGTGGTTCTGTTATAATAATATATATTACATGGCGCCATTTTGCTGCTTAACATAAATTATACAAGAACTATTATGAAGTGTTAAGTAATTCTGTATTTTATTAAATTAAAACGATATATTTAAATATGACAAACGGTAACCTTTAGAATAATCCACACTTACCTTTACGCGTTGCTTGTTCCTACACCTCCACAGATAATATAATATTTACAATGAAATGGTCGCCATTTGCAATATAGATTAAAAAGGTTAATGCTAATGTCAGAAACAACAGTACGTTGGCCATACATATTAACGAGAGCTGTTATTTTTTTTAATCTAGATATATTACTTTAAAACTTACATAAATGTATCAATTTTAAATATCTATCTTTTTTGGATACGAGATGCTTTTAGTCAAGGTTATATGGTATAAGTTGATTATAAGACATCATTAACAATACCTTTCCGGCTACTTTAAAGATAATTCCTGTTTTATTTACACAGTAAATTTAACTTGGAAAAATATCTGAAACTAAACATGAACTATGAAAAAGCAATGAACGATGAATAAGTGACCGAGCACATATGTGACTACATAGATAAAATTCCTAGTTCACAACCTGTCCGTAGCACCGCTCTTATATAGGCATACAATTTTTCCCGCGAAAAAAGTGACACTTGTTACTGCACTGAATTAGTTGTTTATTATTTGAACGAAAGCAACGGAACTGGCTATGCCAACGTTCAGGTATCTTATTTTACTGTTAACTTGAGCTAATCATTTTACTCATTACTGTAAAGAAGCATTTACGGGCTGGCTAGTATGTTATTGGCTATAATCGTCTGTACCAGTAAGTTGATTACGACAACCATTTTACATTTAATAGCGTGGAATCGTTTGTAATGATTACTTATGAAGTTTTCTCCTATGCTCACAACACGAAGTTAAATTTTCATAATATATCGTATTAGATTCGTTTTAATTTAATTAAAACATATTTAAAATATGTAATTGATAGTTAATTCTTTTAAACAGATGTGTAATTATTAATGATGATATTATAGTATCGTCACGCCGGGACCTCCCGGGGTTGGCAGAGGGCACGAAGTGTCTAATATCTTTATTCCTAAGAATTATCCTACTGTCAAGTCTCTATAGACTTGACGTACTTTGTATATATTAATTACCTACTCTCATAGACCTGTGTCGGTTTCGGAGACGTCTTGACTGCCTCTTGGCAGAGTTGTTGCAAACGCGACTGCCGATCGGGCGGTCCTGGATTCAAATCCCGGGTCGGGTATTACGATTTTTAGTAGTGACTCGGAGTCTGGATCTGTGCCCGGCGTAATAGGCTCACTACCTTTTTCATGGGACGTAAACGTAACTGGTGAAACGTGGGAGAGTACTACACTTCTCTCTCTACCCCCTCGGAGATTACAGGCTTGATGTTACGTGCATATTTAAAATGTTATTATTATTTTTTTAAATAGACGTATTTATATATATTCCGTTATTACAGGCTGGTATATTTAAACTTAAGTTGAGTAACTATTTAATATACATATATACGTAGCACATACTTGTGGACAGCAAATTCCGTCCTAAGAAATACATTTTACGAGAAACTGCGAGCGTGTCGAGCCGGTCTCTACTGCGTACACAACACATTCGCATATATAACCGTCTAAACTAACCATCTCCAGCCAATTACCGCTTGCAATAAAATAATTGAATTCACAGGACTGGATCTTAGTTTCGATACAGACGGAAAAACATCGGCTCGTTTACGTTCATTAATTACTGGTTGACGTCGAATGACGGCGGTTCTAGAAAGTTCGACCCCGGGTCAATACAGGATGGTACGCTAGAATTACTGATATAGATGCGGCCAATCAAATCTTTTACATTATTTTATTTGTGACAGGAAATATTTGTAGTGTATTAAGCTCGGGTTTATTGAAATCCATTGAAGTTCTTGTGTGTATTGGAAAAGCAGCTATGAATGAATTGTGTATCTGTTTAAGATTATATGTGGCTTTCGATAACAGTGAATATGGTCATATCTCATATCTCGTCATCGTGGCAAATTATTTTCATATCCTTTTCGTTTAGAGAAAAGGTCCAAATATCTAACAGTGAAGCGGCGCAAGGATTCATGATGACACTGATGATGATGAATTTTAGAGAGTCTAGTTAAAAAAAAAATATATAATAATCGACCCATTTATCATTCTACTGTTGGAATATGGGTCTTCTTTCATATTGAGAGGATTAAGGCCATAGTCTGTCACGCTGGCCAAGTGGGGGTTGGCAGATTTTACACACCTTAGAATTATTATTTTTTTAAATACTTTACAAGGTGTGTCTTCATGATATTTTCCTTTAACGTCAGCAAGTGATATTAAAACTTAAAACCCACTTTTCTCCGAACTCCGAACTCGGAGTGAGAGGCTGAATTTTTAATCACTAGGCTATCACTGCTTCGTTAAAAGATTTAAGAGCATATTAATTTTATAGGGAGGATAAGAAATTTTTCACAAAATCGCACTGGTTTTGGAATTTATTTTACGAATTTATTAGAATGAATTTAAGGTTAACGCCTCTATTAAGAGAAGAGTCGATATTTTATTCGAATTCCAGTAAGTATAACTATTTGAATCCTGATTGGAAATTTGAATATCACATGTGATGTTCAATTTTATTAAAAGGTCTAACGTTCGTTCCGAAGTCGGCCCTCCATTAATTGCAGGTTGACGCGTCGCACGAGGCGGGAGTAGAAAGCTCGACCTCAGGTCAAACCGGGATGGCACTCGCTAAGGAATTCAGATTCTACGGAGAATCACTTTCGCGTCGTCTTTCCGAGAGTTTTGCCAGTTTCAACTATCACGTTTAAACGTGTTAAACCGTGAGCTTTAATGAATTGAGTCTTACTTGCGCACTGACAATTGTAAATCTGTGTAACAATAAATGAATGAACGGTTGCTTTCGCAAGTCAATCAATTTTATGCAAGTTTACGAAATATTATGCAAAATGAATTTCAAAGTTCACAATACGTAAATAAAACCTCATACTCATGTAAACGTTGTTTCTTCACATTCAATTCGGTATAAATTATACATGTACAAAAATAAATGTCTTTAATAATTTTAGAATGGTATTATATATTTGAATTAAAAGCAACATATAGTAGGTTTTAAAGATGTTTTATATAATATACTTTCACGTTATAATTATTTTAGAAATTAAGATTGATTGACGATCATGTAACGTACCAATGTTGTGCATCAGTTGACATTTTAAGCGAATATTTTGTTCGTAGCGAAATGGCAATGTATAAACAGGTTGGTTCGTTAGTTAATATAAGGTTATTAAACGCGCATCTTTATTTGACAACCCGTCTGCTTGATGTCCGGTTTCGTGGTTACAATTGATTGATGAAGCGAATTTTTGGGGTTAAGTAACCTGACGGTGTAATGAAGATTAGCAAATGTGCATTTGAGTTTGTATGAATTAGAATACACCATGCACTTTCTTGTAGTATTTTTTGCATTACGCAATAGTTTAGTTTCTCATGCTGGATTCTGTTGGTAGTGAAGTTTGAACATTATTTGCTGTAATGGTGCAGGAAAATGTGGCAATTTTTTTTACATCAAAACGTTTTTCAAAAGGTTCTCTAAGATGTACACGTTCTCTAAAATATGTATATCCGCCAGTTAATGGCGATAGCACTATGGTCTTTCACATTTTAATTCATAGATGAGACCCGTCTCCGAAAATGGAAGAAAACAATGGTTTATGATGATGACGATTTTGTTCATTGACACAATATTACAAATAGTGACATGAGTGGTTATTTTTGTATATGAATAAACGTGTCAATATTCTCTTCTTACAGCAAACTATTCGTCAAAACCAATAGAACCGAACACGCTTATAACACACAAATTCCTTCACATACAAAAGTAATAATCTAACGTTACATAAACATCGATTCGTTAACTTATATTTCGTAGACGTTATTACAATTTTTACATCGGACAGATTGTACGGTAACCAATTTGTTGCGTTGTCGAATTTTTTTGATAATTTAAAAGTGGTTTCGTTCAAAGGCTCGGCTTGTTTAAATTTAATTAATGACGAGTACGTTATAGGATAGATGTGTGTTGTGTAACTTGTGTAGATGTTGGTGTGAAGTGGTATTTACATAATGCGATAAAGAGTTGGATGCGCCCGACGGTTTATTGGTTGTCGTTAATACTAGTAAATTTATTACTGAAATTGGTCGACGCTTCTATCGGAATTCGGTCAGACGGTAGGTGGACACGGAAATGCGCGTTATGGTTGCTTACGCTCACTTATATTGTAACGCTTGTATATTATCTGTCTTTAAATGGCAATATGGTCATAGAGCATACCATACCATAGAGATACGTTCAGTAATCTAAATATGGTGGGCAGGCACTCTTTTGAAAATTACTTTTGGGTATATGTTTCTAATTTGTACAAATGCGTACAGCAAAATCGTAAGAGCATTGCAGTTAATAAATAAAACAATTTTGAGATTAAATTGAGTGTAGTTCAAAATGCGATTAGAACGAGTATGTATGTAAGCATTTGCGCATATTCCTTTGTCGCATGATAAAACGTGCTCCCAAAAAATTTGGAGCCCTAAATATTAATGTGTGCACCTAATTTAGATTACTACTGTATCCACTACGTTAGACGCTGATACAATAGAATAAACAAACCATAAATAAAGTTCGCACTGGTGTTTAAGTTTGGTAGACTACGGTGCGGTTTGGCTGGTAGTTGTTTTGGCAGGATGCCATTTTCCTCCAAATTATCCCACAGTGGCAGCGGCATTTAAGGATAAATACTCATAACAATATATATGGACGCTTGAAACTATTTGTTTTTGTTATTCGATGATCTTTATAACGTTGGCTGCATTATAGTGTCCAACTGTTATGTTAATTTTACACCGCGTTATTGATAGAATGAAACCATTTTCATTGAATGTTGAAACAGTTATGAAGTCTTTGTATTTCAATTCCTGAATTTGACAGAAATGCGGTCGGACTCTTTAGTGGAACTGGGCCCCCAAAAATGTTGAAGTATTTGACGATAACAATATAGAGCAACTGCATGCAACGTCCGTCAGATCACGACGTGCTCATAAAATATTGCTTCTGGCTCATCGAAGACCCAATTGACTGTGGTTTTGCTTAACTTTGCATATAGCCCGTATTTGAAAAGATTGCTTTGAACCGGGTCTACGAGCGTTTCTCTCTATTTTTCTTTTTAAACTTTGCTATATTTTTGTTCATAACTTCGCTCTAAATATCGTTATTCTGTTTGTTCTGTACTTAGCTCTATTCTTTGTTCTGTTCTTCGCTATATTTTCAAATTTTGCTTAATAATTATTATATAGATGTTTATTATAGTAATTGACGTACTTTAATATCCAAAACTTACACATTACGTAATAGGTACAATAATGTCTGTGTGGACTGTCTGGACATGGGTTTTCTCTCAATATAAAAGCAATACGGCCTTTAGACCAGAATGGACACCCTCCCAGAATTCATTAACTTCAGCCCGCTAAACCGCAATCCAGGATTAATATTAAAATTACATTTAAATTAGATACTAGAAGTTAATATAAATTTACTTTAATGTAGCTCATTAACTATTCAAATATTTAATACACGTTTACGTTATTTCTAAATGCTATTATGACGCGCAAGTACGTCTGTTTTTTTTGTTATTAATTTAAAAATGGAATAAAACTTTCTCACGTGAGTAATTAACCAAGGGCATAAAAACAGAAATGGCTTAACATTTCATTTTAGTTTTCATAGTAGTTTTCTAATTCAAATACATTTTGAAACGACTAACGATATTCGAATGAATTTCATCCATTCGACTTGTTTTGATATATATTACAAAGAAATCTGATCGTAAATAGCTGGTCATATCGAAATGTCATCGAACATAAAAATGAGTATGATTAGAGATAGAATTTAAGTATTCTCTTTATTATAATCATTCGTTCATTACATTTACAATGTTACGCCTCATTCGAGGTTGGTATTTATTGGACACGTCGGCTCCCACGGGCTCTCGTCTTATTTGATTTTTAAGGTATCTTCGTAAATATTAACGAAATACCGCGTCTTTGCTTACTCTTATAAGAAATTTCGTTGCTTCAATGATATTTCTGATTCAAAACAGATTTAAAATGGATTTAGGCTTGCGGGGCGTTTAGCTGTAATTTTGGTGACCACAAATATCACTGGTAATTTTATCATCACTTTTTTTTAAATTATGAATTTTTATTTCTATTTTGTCTTACACATGTTTAGTACTTGTTGGAAAATATAGGACATTAGATGTGAATCGCGGTATTTGAATTTTGGGCAGAATAACGATCATAAACAAAATATAGTCCTTGAATCTGTACCGACGCACAGAGTACAATTTATAAGAATTATATATAGCTATAAATTTGAGTTAAATAATAGAAAAGGCGGTAGGTTAAAGGCAAATTAGGATAGCAGTCCGTATGAAGGGATTCGGTGCCGGTTTTCGGAACACAACAATCATAGTTTTTACGACTATCGTGTGTTGTTATATGGAATACTTTTTAGGCTTTGTATCGAATCGACAGGTCGTTAGCAATCAACACGGTATGATGTTGTAAAAACTGTGACTATTGGGATCGCTTACACTCAGTGATTTTTCGATTATCTATGATCATGTATATTCTTGAAACTTATAGGCTGTAGTCTCTTATTACTAATAGTCAATAGTGAAAATTTCAAGGGATGATGCTACATCTATATGCCTCCCTTGAGGTGACAACATATTAATAATAAATTTTGATCCTTTTTATTTTACAAGAACACGTATTTAGAATATGAATTAATTTGTACCTGTTATTCAATAACGATGACTCGTCATCATTTAAGATTCCTCTCGACGAATATTAAAGAATTGATCAGAACTACCTATATGTATAGCTCGGCTCATTACACTACAAAGCTACCATTGGGATACCATCGAAGTTATTTAAATGGAAATTTCTGGATTTACATAAATATTCATTGCAAATATTATACTGGCCAATGGATAATTTTACCTTTATTCTTAGGATTTAAACATTATTGTAATACTGTGAACTATATACTTTGCCCGCCATAATTATATAAGTATAACAAACCCAATTACCACTTAAAAGTTGTTTATGTCAATCGTCATAAGCTATGTAGGATGTATCCCATTTTCATTTTGAAATGAAAATAATTTATTGACACAGTTTGAAAAAAGAATTCATTGACACACATTGGCAATGTATTATATATTTTTCACTGCGTTAAATACACTCGATTTATTTTACACAGTTTTCAATACCTGATATTTAGTGTGGACCGCTAACGGTTTCCATCGTGTTATTGTTAAGTGCACTTGGAATTAAAACGCCAAAAAGTATTAATTTATTGGGCCGATGAGATCACATCGAGAGCGATATTTCATTTAGTTAGCACGTTTTATTTTGGCTACGTGCCTAAAATGTCACATTCCTACTTTGGGAAGATATTTCTCAGCTATGCAGTTTTCGTGAGAAAACAATGTTGGAGGGAAACAGACGATTGGATCTGATATTTTGTTAGGCTGTATAGACATAGAGATAATTGGCTGTAAATTAGGAATTCAATAGATAATTAAACAATAATATAGTTACCATGTAGGTCGTTACTACGTACCATACATAAAAATAATTCTTAGATTCTCATGGAAGAGTGAGATTTTACGATGGAGAACTTAAATCTCTAATTATAGATAATGAAAACGGAGAAGATATGGAATAAAAGCGAAGTAAAATATAAAATCTCAGAATATTTAGGGAATTAGAGTGAATGTTAAACAGACCTTACAGACACGATTCACTACAAAATAAGTGTATTACTGTAACAATGATTACCGCATAGGTATTTTCGAGTTATCTACAAAATTGTGTGAAATATTCAGCTTCATTTTTCTTTTACTTCATGTTCCTTTTAAATATCGTTGAAAACCATTCAACCTTAAAAATAAAACAATAGTTTTATATAACATACATTTTTTACGTTTCATAAAGCCAATACCTGTCTTTATGTAATGCTGATTTGATTTTTTCCAAAATTTCCATATTCAAAATTCCCCCGTGTGGTCAACCAAGAGGTTCGTCACGGCGTAATTCTGTATATGAGCGAGGAGGTTCGCGTGCGCTGCCAGACAGACATAAGACACGCGTGTTAAGTGTTACATAGCCATAAAACTAATTGGAACTCTACGTGTGGACCGATGTAGAGTAACTGACCATTTAATGTTACCATTGACCATCGAACGGAATTTGGAAATGTGATTTACCTACATATTGTTTTGGAGTCCATTTTGTGTGAGATTTTTTTAAATATTTTATATCTATGTAGATTATGCGTTTTTAATCCCTTACAATGCCGGGTCTTCGCATGTGGCAGAGTATCTGTCCAAGTACGCAAGCAATGTTGATAAGTAGTAAAAAAAACGAGTCATGGTAAGAGTCATAATGGAGTCTCAGGAGTCCAATACCTTCCTTTGCTACTTAAGATGAGTAATAAAGGTATATAGGTTTCCTAACTTGAGCATACTGCCCTGAAATTCTGAATTCTGAAGTAGGTACAGAGGTAGCATTTTCACATGTCGTTCTACCATTTTAGTATAGTAGTTTTATATATATAATGAGGTAGATCTTAGATACGAGTATGTATCTTAAGGTGCCATATACATGCAATATTACATAATGTTATTTTTTAAAATAAAACGTATGCATTTATTGAGTTAATTTATTAATATGATATGTCACAATTTTTATTTCATTTTTGTACAGATCGTTGAAATGTTGTTCACCTACAAAATATATGATTTACGTGAGAAATTATTTAATTATTTTCAATAATTTTCTTATTCTCCTTAGTTGAGGGAATTCCGCGATTCTTGGCTATACCAAACTTGGTTATTTGAACAGTACAGAGTACCTACATTTTTTATCTACAAAGCTGATTAGCGTAAGAACTGTTTATTAAAAAATATCCTTTAATTTCCTTAAACTTCAAGCTTTAATATACATTTATGGAATTAACTTAATTAAACAGTCTGTCAAAGACCAAATACGGATATTTAATGAGACTACAAAAAAAATACTGGTCACCTGATCTTACAGCACTTCAATAATCTGTACGTATGCAAATATAGATTATTTTTTGATTGCCCAAGTGATATAATCAATTGGATATGCCGTTTTTGAAAAACGTTGTTTACCCACATAATGTTCATATATGATTATGATAATTATGTATTGACATATGTTGAATAATAATTTCCTTTTATGTACATAATAAATTACATAAAAATCAACGTAGCTTGTAATATATAATTCACATAATTCATGTCACGTGATGTAAATAACATGTGGCATGTGTTAAAAATTACAAGTACATTTAACGCTATAATACGCGGATAGAGCAGGAGCATAATCCTGACATTTCTTCAGCCATACATAGTTACATTATCGATCAATATTTTTATGTAATATGCAGATACGCAATAATAATAATAAATCGAGGAGCATCGTTTAATTTCGAACGTAAATGAAAGTGAACGTATCCTACTTACATATATTATGCTCAAATTTAAGGAATTGTATAGAGTCATAAATAAATAGTTACAGATTAAAAAGGTCGTATGATACCGCCCCGGGCAGCGCTACTGATTGATTAGCGTCTAAGATCTCTAATTAGGATTCTCTTTGTATAAGCCGACCGATGAGAATATACTACGCTTGCATTGTATTGGTCACTGTTATATAAACGTTCTTTTATACCTATATATTTTTTTACAAATTTTATTAATTTATTTTTGAACGATTTTTGCGACAGTACTGCTGGTACTCAGACCAAAGATTAAAGATTTGTTCGATGATAAAGTCCTACATAAATAAATTAAAATATTTTATGGACATTAAGGTTGTACACATTATGTACAGAGTGTAAATGTTGGGTCACCGTGCTCGATTATCTCGGATATTCGTACTTGAAACTGATATATAACCACGTAAGTGCCCATTATATTAAAATATTGTGCAAAATTGGAAATGTTACCGGTTGAACCAAACAAAGCCATTAAATTGTTATATTTGTTACTTACGAAATTCGTGTTATTGATTACTGAAATTTATTACTGAACATTATTTTTACATCGCAGTGATTACAGATAAGATTTCATCACCCTTGCAGTGGTAATACGTTAGGGCTGTCGACAAAATACGTGACAGTTACGAGATAGGTTCAGTATACTTAATTTCTCATCTTTAAGTGAGATGATTCTTTTATATTGTGACATATCGTTTATACGATTGCCAGCGAATTCGTGTCTAGATGTGGGTGGAGCAACATGAAATTAATGAACTTACGCTGTTTACAAATTAAATTTATTGTATATGTAATTAATATCAGAAAGGCTCAATATGTTGACGTGATGTTTTATATTTGCGCAATTTGATGATTTTGTTGCGCAATATTAAGCAACAATGATGTGTAGTTTAATTAGTAACATCTGTATTAATGTCGCAAGGTTGTTAAATTAATGGAATAGCTTAAGTTGCTGTTTTCAGGCTTTTTATATCCTTTTAGTATAGCTTATATTTCAATTAACACAAGTAATTAATTAAAACCTGAACTGTATAAGTTTATAAGACATTTTAGAGAGCAATCTTAGGCTTCAAATACTGAATCGTATCAAGTTTCTTTAAAATAATATTTATCTTTACGTGAAATGATCTTTACGTGATATTTACGTGAAATGATCTTTACGTGAAATGTGAACACTTTTCAAAATCAATACGTAAGTTATAGCGATGTAATCACAATGTATTGTAGAACCATGCTAATCGAATTGAATATATACCATTATGTATGGAAATAACTAAATCAAATGGTTGTCGGCTTCCTCAGGAACTCACTGTCGAGAGGAAACAGTATGTAAATTCGTGTAAATAATTATTGCCATATAACCCGCGGTTACCAGGAGATTAGAAATTGAAGAGAGATTAAAGTGCAGCCTCAGCGGCTTCCAATCGTTTTTCTTTGGGTTTGATCCATACGTAGAACAACTGTTACATGTGTATATACATATGTGATCAGAGTGAGGTTATAACTTTGTGATAATTTTGTAAAATTATAAGTGAATTGATGAATTAGTTCAATAGGCTCACCACCTATTATACTACAGGACTTAAAACATTACTGGTGAAGCCTGATACAATCCTTTGCCTACCCTTTTCAGGATTACACGGATGATGTTATTTTGTTAAATAATAATAATATTGACTTTATCCATTTTTACTATCCAGTAGCAAGTGAACCTGACTGCTGAACCGAGGGTTATGCATTTGATTCCCAAATCCAAAGCTTGCGTGATGAGATAAAAAAAAATTCTGTAACTAAATATCTATATAAATAATATTTATAATAGATTCCGCTTAATTTTGGATCGGATAACCGCGTGTAGAAATATCCTAAAGTATTCATGATTAATAAGTAATGGAGATTTCAAAACTTCAAACTATCTTTTTACTGTAGTGACATGGGAAACTAGCAAGATCTTTGGGACCTCACTAACAATTTATTCGTATCCGGTCAAATGGCCAGCGGGCCGCGACTTGACTACCAGTCGCAAGTGAAAGCGCTACTAATATGGAAGTTAACTGGTAAAGGATGAGTTGCCTTTTAACTGCATAGGTTACGTCTGTAACAGGAAATCTATAAACACACAATAAGAGAGTCATGATCTCCACGTACGCTCATCACTTTCTATGTAACTTGTGTTTGTTTAATTGATCTTCTGTTTTTATTAACTAGTGCTGCTATGGGAAATTAAAGTATTAGTTGCCTCTTATAGATAAAGCAGTTTATTTTTTTTATTATAGATTATAATAATCGCAAATAAAACTTTAATTTAAGGCTGACATCTACTCATTTCCATTAAAACAATGGCCTAAATATTGAAGTAGTCGGGGAGTAGAGGACTTAAAATATGTGAATTTAGGGGGGAGAGGGGGATGGTATTAGGACTCTGTGATACCGGTGTACGTGTATTAGGAGAGTAAGAAATGTAGAAGACACACGTCAGCTCTGTTGGGATATAGATGTATGGCATTCGGTGCTCTCTGCCTATTGGGTAAGGGATCCGTCGTTATGACATAATAGAAATGAAAAATATTTTGCTTATGCAAGTTTCATAATAACAAGGACCAAAATAGGTTGGGCGGCGTCAATTAGGGGAGACTGCGACCGTGTCCTTGTAAACGTTGAAAGTGGATAGAATAAGACTGTAATAAGTGAATTAATTGTTATATGTCGCTATATGTACCTGTCACATGTCACGCAGATGCTGTTGACGAAATTTCTTGCCAGATTGTACATTGGATCTCGGCTGTTTTTTGGTACTGTAATAATCGGTATTCCCAAAAAAAGTAAACGTATCGACATCATATCAGTTTTTTGTCAAAAAAAAGTATAAAGAGCCAAGCTGTTCGGCCAGCTACCTTAACTGTGATGTAGGAAAAAGCAACACATTGCGCACTGCCGATTTTAGACTCTATGGTCGGGTGGTAGAGTGTAATTTGGAGCGGTGAAGTAAGTCAGATGTGATTGTAGCGAACAGGTGGAAGCAACAGGTGATTTTGTGACCGCTGATAAATTGGGTATAGGATTGAAATTGTTCAACATATTGCGATACGCGAAGCCGGGTTTATATATTTACTAAGACTTGATATCAATAACACTGATGTTAGCAATCTGTCATCCGACGTGCGAGATTCCCATCTGTTTGCTCGATTTGCGAAACTGTTGTATCGTCGTAAAAACTATGCAAGGTGATTGGAAATTTAAATATATATAATTTTGATACAATTAATCAACATTATCGCAATAATCAGTATCTAGTCGAATTTCAAATCACGCAAAGATCTCAAGAGTACGGTAAAAATGCATTCCAATTTAAAAATTCGAAGCAATAACATAGTATTTTCAGGCAATGTACTGACAATAAGATCCAGTAGATATTTTATACTTAAAATAAACTTCCAATTTTATTTTCACTTAAGGTGTTTTTCTAAGGCATATTTTTACTAACATAGCTTAGAAACCTACCAAGTAATTTTTACATTACGAGTATATATATACCACATTTGATAGTATTCACGATAGTACATATTAAATAAATGCACATGGCCAAAACTCGTACCATGCGTAAACATGATCAACATGACCCACGTGGGAAATGTAAAAATATAATCTCCATCGAAGGTCCTGAGGGAGAACTAGAAAAAATATTCAATAGCATAATAGATATTTTTGCGTCCTTACGAATAACAATTATTTTTATCCACTTTTTGTTTGCAAGTGTAGGTCAGTAGTAATCGGAAGACATCCAGGCTCTCAGCTACTATTGGAAATTTCAAGTTAGAAAGACACAATCACATTTCACCCGACCCGGGGATCAAACCCACAAATTATTGATCTGCAGTCGCGCTTCCAACCAAGAGCAACGAGGCAGTCAATATCTTTTAATAGTGTTATTTATAGTTTTAATAGAGCAGGTGACAAACAAACAGACATATTAAAATAAACACAGCTCGTTACGAAATGTATCAAGGGTTTAGAATACTTTAGAAGGTGCATATGTAATTAGTGAACAGATGCAAGCTTCGGATTGGAAAGGCAGCCGATCACCGAATGCGCTCCCGAATTGGGTCACGATGGTCCAACTTTGGCGATGCATTCTCATATAAATATAACTATGAACATAACATCGATTTACTAATAAAATTAATTACAGATTATTGTGCGTCAGTATGCGTTATGCTTATGAACATCCTAGAAGCTTCTAAAGTTTTCTAGAATGTTCCCGAAGGCGCGTGAAGTCTGCCAATTTGACCAGCGTGGTATATTATAACCTTAACCATTCGGATTCTGACAGAAAACAATGAATTCAATGAAATAACATTTATTGTTCACGTTCATACTATAAATGTCAGACATATCTTAGACTGTTGTCAAACAATAGCTCGGAGCAAAGATATGCAGAGATACTGTTTGACATATCTACCGCAATAAGGTTGAAAACAAAAATATTCAATCGAATTATGGCCACTGCTGGACTAGCACGGCTTCATTATATAAAGATATATGAAGCAATTACCAAGAGCTTCAAAGTTTCACAAGCCTCTAATCACACCATGCGAATACATTCATTTTAATAGCAAATTAATACAAAACGCTGTAAACATAAGTTAATTACAACAAACACATTAATAATACTGTACTAACCACTTTCAAGCAGTAAACTAGAGACGCTAAAGCGAAATTAAAACCAGCTGACAGTGGGTATGTGAAGATGCCCACTGAAAGGGAAATTGAAGCTTCAGGCGATTTACGAACGTAGAAAGCTGTAATAAAGAACTGTGGCTATTTAATCGCCTTCAGTTCCTATTATTAAACGCATTTGTATTGTGTTCAATGGATAACAGATAATTCTAATGCGGTGTGATAAGGACGGAATTTGTGCCAGTGGTATACACAGGCGTCATAAGATGGATACATTGCGATTTAGCAGCGCTGTTGCGATATCCGAGCGTGGCCGAGTATTTGAACAATCGGTCAGTTTATATATTTGCTGAGACTTGTTACAACATTTACATAAACAAAGATTTGTTTTCAAGGTAGTAACACGTGATGCTTTTTGCAGTGAAGGAAGATATTATTGGATTATTGAATTAAGGAATTCCGAATTTACGAATTACGAATAAATAAAAGTATTGTGAATAGATATGTAAAATATTGTGGAATAGAAAACAGTAATTCGTTAATTAGTAATTATTCAATGTCTCCGGTTTATTATAATTAGTTATATAATTATATCAATCCAAAACTTTACAGAACAAACCTTAAAAGCTAGGTACATTTATTATATATTTTTTTATTTTGCATATATTTTTTCATTTA
>DWEC01000786.1:0-15285 GCA_018245735.1 Microceris miodesmiata
CAGCTAAATGATAGCGAACGGTACGGTTTGCTTGTATTAAAAATTAAAATTAACTTTTAAAAAAAATTAGAGGGACATCAGTATTGAGAACTGCCTTATGAACTGGATTAAGGGTTGTTAAGTTAACCCAGATATACAATTATGCCATGTCTCCGCCAGACGATACTAGTTGCAAAGCAAAGATAACATCGAGGCACATTTTTTAATTATTCAATACAACAAACAAATATCTTTCTCCCCTACCTATATCTTTCATATTTAAGAACAGAATATGTTAATGAACGCTTTATTATAAAATGTTATGCAAAATAACAAGAAACAATAGATTGAATACCACTGGACAAGAGCTTATTAGAATCATGACTTGAAGTTGCCACTGCATTTCAATGCAAAGTGAAGCTAATATAAAGCATGTAAATAAATACCTTCCTCCCTCCTGTTCGTGAAGGGTTGCAAAAGTATATTATATCGCTTATTTCAAATTTAAATCTATAAAGTACTTGTGTAAGAATTAGTTGGTAATATACATTAATTTAAATATCGTGAAATTTTTCTTCAAAGCAATATAATAATAGGCCCATTATAATTCCACTGCCGGAATACGGGTCTCCTCTCATATTGAGAGGGTTAAGGCCAAAGCCTGCCACGCTGGCCAAGTGCGGATTGTAGTTGCAGACTTTATACACTTTAGAAAATATAAACTAAACAGATTTTTTTCAAAATGTTTTCTATATCCACCTTACTTGATTACTAATGCTACCACAACATAATAAATTATCATACACCAGCAACTGATAATATTCAATAAAAGCAAAACGTAATACCGAGTTCTTTATAACGCAAATATAACCAATAAAGAACGCTTTCTTTAACCAACAACATGCGATAAAGTGAGTTTCTATATTTGAATCGAATCCCAAAAATCCGTTAAAGTCCAAATTGCAAACAAACGATACAATCTCCTGCAGCCGCGCTCCAATTTACGAGCGACTCTCTCAAAGCATTCTTAGTCCACGGGAACGAACAGCATTACCATGTCCGTTTGACAGAAAACCGGACAAAAATTGTTTTGCAACTACCCTCGGAGTTTCCTTTTACTCCACAACAAATATTACCCATATAAATCACATCCAACTTGATGTTTCGTTTTTTATTCAGCGACTGATCATGACAGTTGCATTGTGACAATAATAATCAAACTCTTCAGCTATAAACTGACGTGTACAAGATTACCACTGACATTGATAAAATCGATGGTCCTGAACAATTTTTGTGTTTATGGTGTGTAGAATGATCCAGATCCAAGAACCGCTGAACTAAAAGCTGATACATATGGGTGCAATATATTGAACTCTTACATTAAGAGCCCCTGCTTGTAACAAAGTGCTTTATTTCGGAACTCGATTGATTTGTTCGTTTAGATTTTTAAATGTTTTTAAATTAATACAAGTAAAACAACAAATATTAAGTGAACGCAAAACCTAGGTAAAACTTACTAAATTATCGTTACTGTCGTCCTTTTGTATGGTTTCACTGTTAGGGTTAAGTCCATAGTCTCCTATATTGACCAGATGCATATTGACAGGTTTTAATGATCAATGTAAGTGTAAGGGGTTCCAACCACCATCTCAGGAGCCCAAGCCAACCTCACCTGCACGTGGTACACTCTGCGGTATAGCGCAGCCTAAATAGGCACGGCTAATGTCCTGACCGCCGAAAAGCTATGCTCTGCGATCTCCAACCGCATGCCCAGCGTGGGGATTACGAGTATATTCTCCCTTTTGAGGAGGCCTATATCCAGCCGTGGTATCTAATACAAATGAATATTTCGCAGACATCGTTAAACATTTTATTAATCTCATTACCACAAAGGAATCATTGAACATTTTGTGTGAAAAAGTTGTCTAATATAGTTAACCGAATTAGGTAAAAAATCTTTCATTAATGATTATACGTACGACTTTATCCTACTAAATCAGTTCACTTGGTACACCTAATAACGTGTGGCATTTTTGTCGAGCACAATAATCTTATAAGTTTCTAAACATGACCATTCCATTTAAATCCGTGCTTCCGAGCTGGATTCATTTAACATTTTACGACGCCATCATTCTTTACATGAGATGAACTCGAGATTAATTTTAAATTAGGTGCTTAATTTAAAAAGTAGTTATTCTATTTCCGTTAGTGAACAGTCGGGACATAAGGCTTTACAGTGTTATTTAAGTTGTTATTTTTTAATAAAGCCCCTGATTTTTATTGTTCATTAGTCTTGCTGCGTGGTAAGGTTTATATCATCTAAAACATGGTTTGTCTCACTATATTCGACCAGATACATACCAATATTATCATATAGATATATACTTTCACAACAAAATTATAAAACGAATATCTTCATTGGGTCTAGACTCCCTCGTTGGTCTACTGTTGGTGTATGGCAATAGACACATCGTCCACCCCATGAAAGAACCTATAATCCAATTGATAAGTGGTCGGAAGGTACTGTATTCTTCCGCCTACCCCTTCTGGGAAATACAGGCATGTTGGCATGTAATCTGTAATCTGTAATGTATCTATAATTATTCGTCAAATCGTTTTATATAAACATTATTTTGTAATTTATAATATACTATTTTTAATTTTCACATTATGTACATTTACATGACTATTTATTCAGAGAGGAATATTTTACGAAGAATAAATTTCGGGGTCTCAACTACCAATAGCCATAGTATAGTTAGTTGGAGGCTACAGAAGTAGCCTCCAAGTAACTATAGACTATTGTATTTTAAATACCAGTGTATCGTCGTTATTAGAACTAATCTGACATGTCTGGCCGGTATAATGCTACCGACACACCAAGGCGCACACGAATGCTAAACGTGATATGGATATCACATGAATATTTCTTGGCTATAAAATAAATATGAGAAAAAATTACTCACCAATTGTCAAATTATCATTATTTACAGATATCGATACTTACTTTGTCTTATATCAAATACATAAGAAGTTAGAATTACTTGGAATACTTGAAAATCCTCCACTACTACAAGTACGTTATCTGCTGATTTTTATATGAAATTCTCATCAAAGGTGTTTAATAAACTCACGTGTCTGAACAACCGCTATTTGCTACAACGTACACAGAGCTAGTGTGTACACGATATTATGAGGATTCAAAAGACACCGCCGGTAAACGCATTAGGCGGATCGGATCACCCTTGGCAGGGCACAATACCACGACACATCGCCCAAATCCCCTTATCTGGGGCTTATAACATCGTCTGTCACAAGTCGTAAGTATAAAAATGTGTAAGCTTCCATCGTATCATACGATGTGCGTATGTGCATAGTCGTTATAGGGGAATATGGAAATTGATATGCTAAACTTTCACGTCAAAATATTCTTTAATGGTAAGATATGAATATGAAACTATGTACATAGCGAATAAAATGCGATAAAGCAGTGTTCTGGATTTTAATTTCCTACTTCGGAGGTATGTGATTCAAATCCTATCATTCTCATCTCAAAGCGAGCTTCGAGAGAATCCGAGTACCTATTAACTAATCTAGATTCGCGGTTTCCATAATGCTCTATAAGGCGTATGAAATCTGCCCATTCGCAATTAGCCTACTAACCAAACTAAAGGTTTGGTCGTTCCGGACCGGGCCGGCCGACTTTATACTTTATCTGAAAAAAAGTCATATATGTATATTTCTACGTTATAAAACAATAAAAAAAAAAAACATTATGAGTGCAAAAATAACTAGGAGCATTTTACATAAGGGTGTTTTAAACCTTATTTATAATCAAACACTCAACAGCACCAAATATCTTCAATAATCAAATGCAATTAATAATAATAATGAAAAAACAAACATGTATTGTGGTATTTCATCCAATTCGCGTATCCGAGGTCGGAAACTCGACATATGGCAAGCACGGTAGCACACAGGCTGTTGAACACAAACAATAACAACTGGCGCTATATGGCCGATATACATCGCAGAAATTAATTCTGCTCAGCCACAGGGTTTTTACACTCATCACTCTGTAATCTATATATATCTACTCGTGTTATTGAGCATGTAGGTAATATATGTTAGTATTAAATGCCTCGTGCGTGTCAGTGTCCTAAGTGTCAGTGTCCTAAGTGTCAGTGTCCTAAGTGCGTGTCAGTGTCATAAGTCCTAAATCAACCGTGCCATCCCGTTAAATATACGTAAGTTAAACCGGTACTTATATAATCATAATATAGTACTGTTTTACATAAATGATGAACGTGATTAAATTAGATATCGGGTCGTGTCGCGTATGTCCGATTATATCGAAAGCTCGCGAGTTTTCACCGCGTCTTCACTGCGATAGACGAAAGATCATGAAGAAGAACCTGCGATCGGTCCGAAGCTATTCAGGCTATACTGATAAAAACCATAAGTCAAATCTTGGATATAATCATCAACCAGAATGATGAATGAATGATAAACTTAGTTACAATTAATTGATAACTGCGGGAATGAAAATATCGGTATTAAATGTCGGTATATACGAGTAAGTAATGAGTGCATTTAGTATTAGACAGTTAGTGTTAGTGATATGTTACTGCTAATTTCTGCTGCAATTGCTGTTATTGCTAATGATCAAGATCGCCTCTAATAAATATATAGTAAATCGTAAAACATACCGTAATCTTCAAACACAAATTGTTCAATAACTATTTTTAATAGTACATACTAATAAGTATACCAGTAACAGTAAACCAAGCGAACATTTTCCAAATGCCGGAATATCGTATCGGATAATGTACATTCCCTTTTATCATTAAAACGATAATAACATACATAATATCAGATTTAATTTTCATACCGTGAACATTAATATTGTATTGACAGCAAATTATTGACTGCGCCGACAGGAATTATCTACCGAATTATCTAACGACTGCTTCGACATATAAATATAGACAGTGGACATCTCGGGACATTACGTTTTGTTTCATTTTCCATAATTCAATCGTGAGCCGTTTAAATAACATTATCTAAAGGCCATAAATATCAGCCATTATCGAGGGCCCTTCAAAATTCCGTGCGGTGTTTTTGAGCAGCGCGAGAGAATGACGCGTCGACTCGGACCACGTAGAAAAATATTGAGACAACAGGCCCGTAGAGAGCCCTCCACGGCGACATAATGGCTTCTCATTGAATTCCTCTTGCTTTCTTTTGTTTATATCCCATAATGTTTCGATTGCAGCGCGATGGAGGGCAGCCGTGATTACTTTAATAACAATGACGTCGAACACAAAGGACGAACGCTAAAATTATGTGCAGGGTCGCCATAGTTCTCATAGCCCTTACGTATCCGTACACACAGCGGCTCGGCTACCTTTGACGTTTGTTTCATTGTTTTACCTATTATATATGCACTAGATCGCCATAAAACATGGACAACTACATGTTTCTTTCGATCTCATAGGACGCAATTTCATCAGAAGAACTAGCCCAAGGGCAACTATCTTAGGGTTACCGGTTACATGCATACATAAATAGCTATTGATTTTAAAATAACAAGCATTTCATACAAGTTCTAATTTTTATAACCGGGACTCAACTGACACTTGAATTATTAGTATTGGAATTATCTAACCTAGAATATCTAATCATAATAAATTTCTATCAAAATCTCTTTAAGTCTTATTATAGAGATTGAAAAGATGTAATTTATAAGTAAATAAAGTGAATTACTTACAAAAATCTTACAAATGTTGAGTTAATTCTCTAGAAGTAGTGTCTAGTAAACTAGTAGTAGTTTATAGATTATCATTAAATAAAAATTTTCTAAGATGAAAACCTGTGGATGGATCTAGTCAGACCTGATCCATACATGCCTTTATCAACGTAACACCACACCTGTAATCCCCGAAGGGATAGACCAAGGAGCGTAATACACTCCGACGTTTCAATGGGTTTCATTTACGTCTTTCCATGGAACAAGTGATGAGCCTATTGCCATACGCCGGTCACAGGTCCATAATCCGAGACACTGCTAGAAATTTCTACAGAAAATCTAAGTTAGAAAATATCAAGATTCGAACTCAAGCAGCCTTGATCAGCAGTCTCGTTTTATCAAATATTTTTATAACATTCATATAACATACATAAAAGAATACTACTGTTATTCAATAATAAATTTTTAACCTACCCTATAATAACTACTCGCCTTGATGATATAATAAATAATAATAATAATATTCATAACGACCGATGCTACACATTTCATTCCGACTTAGCTTAATGCATCTAGATGCCTAAGATGTAATTAGTAATCGTTTCTAAGTATAAACTATGATCGGTACATGACCTACTGTGAATACAACTGCATAACGTGAGTCAGAACTCGATTATTGCCTTCTGTACACCATCGATCACGGCCGACGCGCGATCATTAATATCAATGAGGTGCGAACAAATAAATACCAAGATTCACTAGATAAAAAACCAATATACCGATCCTGGCACAATAAAAGATCGCGTATTGAGTATTCTTCTCCGCGTATAAGATCGCAGCTGAAGATACCGATAGCGATGACCAAGATTTTCTCGATTTCAACTCTCGAAAGAACTATTTTTACAGATGCTATCGCAATGTTTATTTATTGTCACAGTTAATCAAGCGGCAAAACGACACCATGACCGTTCAATGAAGAGCAAAAAAGCCTTAAATAATAATTATAAAAACGCACAAGGCATTCTTTCTTTCATTTAGAAGGTAGCTGAAGTTATCGTATAAGACTTTCGCTTTCAGTTTCACACTTACAAAGGCTTCGGAAAATAAAAATAAAGAAATCAATGAGATAAAAGATAAACCCGACCGAGTGGATAAGAGAATATCCGAAATACGAGACAGCATAGGAGCCGGCGAGCGCGTCAGGTATTCAAGAACCGTGCGGCATTAGGCATGGAAGGCTCGTCCCGGCGGAAACAAAACGCATTTCTCTACTTATTTTAATACACAATAAAGGCGTCGGCTGGCGCTGGCTGGCGTTGGTCGCGATATGTATGCAACACGGCAAAGGGACACGCTGTTTGATATGGTTATTACGTCCTTTGTGGAAAGGATAAAGAAGCCGAGAGAACTAGGACCGTTGTGAGATTTGTCTTCGTGATACGCTGAAATTTACAAAGATATCTCGTGAGGGTATGAATAGGTTCCGCCTTAGAAATGGTAATGCCGTCTTCGGACCTGTTTGACTCTTTAGAAAAATTAATTTGGTGTGACTTCTCACTCTGAGGGACCAGCTACGAGGTATGGAACGGTCAGTGAGATTGTAATAACTTTTCGATGCCTTATTATTAAAGTGTCTTTGAAAAAGACGGAATGGCTCACAGAAAGCCAGCGTTCTATTATTTCTATTTTTTTAAGCAGCTAAGTTTTTAAATAACATTTTTGTGCTTATAACTTTTTTATAATCGTGATTTTTTATAGTCGATAGCCGCTGGAGCAGACCTGTTCTGGAGTGGACACCGCGACTTGACAAACATAGTGTAGGACGCCCCCCACCTAGGTGGAGTGTAGATATACGCAAAGTGGCTGGCAGTGGTTGGATGCGAAGAGCTGAAAATCGAGCTCAGTGGCGTGCCATTGGAGAGGCCTATGTCCAACAGTCGACGGGAATAGGCTGATGATGATGATGCTGAATTAGTAGACCAATAACTCTATACACCAATAACTAATTGCAAATCTTATTGGGTAGCAGCAGATAATAAATGTATATTTAATAAACCTTTTCGTATAGTAAAATATAAATACTTATTATAGACACCGTGTTAATGGTTTATTAGTTTGTTTTGAGAAATCAATAATTACCTCCAACATAAACTTTTGAAAGCGAATTGCTTACAAAAGCAATCAGATACGTAATGAAAAGTTCAAAATGCAAACACATTCACTTCAGTACTCCACAAAATAATAATATTATTTGTATATATAATGTAATTTCAAGGCGTGTAAGGAAACCTTTTTTGCTTTTATCCATTTTACTTTTTGCTTCATCTAGAGCAACATATTGTCACACCAAGTCATTCTACAAATAAGGTCTAAAATTAAGTTATTTACAGGACCCGCCACGACACTAGGTAATATCTATGATATGAAAATACAAACCGAAAGCGTTAAATCTTCGTAGAATTTCTAGATTTTAATACAAGTATGCATGCACATATTTTATTGAGCCCAGTATAAAGAATTTGAATGGTATACCGCGCCACAATATACCGCGATCGCCGATCTCGACGTGATAATCGTTGGATATGGACGTCTGGATGCTTCTATCTTCGGTCTTGCAGCCAGTAAATATACTGACTTCACAGCTGATCCCCTGCACCTTTGTTACAGTGTTTGCGTAATTATGGGCGGTAAAACAATCATATAATAAATAATAATCTTTTGCATTCATTCAAAAATGTGATATTACAGAACACGTTTCTTAATAGCAGACATCTAGATTCTTTTGGAAACCGACTGAATCCAATAGATGTCAATATTCTAGTAAAAATTGGGATTCAATTTACATTTAGAAAATCTCTTAAGATTCAGCCTTAGTTCGTTTCAGTCTGATTTGCCTGTAACAAAGCATTGTTATTACAACTGTAGCAATAATTCAAAGACAAAAAAAAATGGCATTTTTTTTTAGTTTGAACAACTTTCTACTTAGATTGAAGATTTCTGTTGGAAAAAAAAACCAATTGTCTCATAAAGATAGACTTTATTTAAATTTGCTTAAAATATTCAATAGCTAACCACAATTTAAACATTACTGAAACTACTTGCTAGACAGGTATACAACATCAGAATTCACAATCAATAGAAAAGTACAAATACATTTATTATCTTGACAATGAGTAGCTAATATTGAATATTAAACTGTTTGTCGTCTATAAATCAATACCTCGGGTTCTAAAACCAAATGTTGGCTGACAGCGAAAGTCATCATCATAAACAAACAAGTCTTTGGTATAAACCTAATGAAGCATCGAAAGCTAACAGACGTTGCGTTCTTCAAAAATTCCAAAGCACCATTTACTTCCCTCATTCATATTTTACAAACCAACCGTGATATTTATACACATGCAAGAAACATAGGGGAAAAAACAAAGAAGCATTGAAATATTGTAGAGGGAACAACAAAACGTGTAGGATCAAAGGCATTGTGACACAGGCCTCTATCACCTTAAGCCCGATCCAAAACGAGCGATATCGAATGTGATCTAATCTTCACATCTGCGCTTGTTCTATGGATATCGGTGTATTTACGAAGAAAGGGGTATCGGGCACCTTGCGCTTTCTGGTCAATTCGCAATGAATCTTTTCAACCGCGTGAGGCCATCGCTCCTTATCTGATAAATCTAAAGCCGCATTCTTGATCGCAGAAGACACAGCAGTCGGGCTTTAAGATTAAAATAGTACACTGCGATACGACAGGAAAATCTATTGTTTCGCTATTCTAAAACAGCGCAGATTTAGTGTGAATAGTTTTGACTTCAATAGGCGTTGGGACTATTGAAGATAGTCTACTGAAGAAATAAAACAAAAAGAAATAAATCTGAGATGGATATTGCTTTGCTCAATCGATACCATATATAATATTAGATCTATTTGTAATGCATTTTGAAGAAAATTTCTAATTACTGTTTTTTAGTAAACACGGTACTTTCTAGTAAAGACATATTTACATTTATTTTATAATACTGGCAATAAACGAAACATTCTGTTGAATCATTATTTAGATATGGGCGGAACACGTCTATTTAAATTCGTAAATCTTCAAACAAACTATCTCTTGGAAACTCTCCAAGACAAAATTAAAAATGTCTTACGTCATTGTGAAAAAATTGCAAATTGTCGCTAATAAAGTTAACGGCTTATTGCAGACCGTTACGTGCCATAAATACGAAAACATTCGAATTGGCAAAAGAGTTGAAAGGTTTAAAGAAAACAATGGATATAAAAGGGTGCCGATCTCTGTAAACCCAATGTTACGCTAGGACTGGACTATTAACTATTCTTAAAGGATGAAAATTTTCGGAGAATAGAAAGCATTCGCCAATTAAGCAACAAAAATTGCTGTAACGGTACAACAAATAACGACCGAGGAAACAATAGCCAACCTTGCAATACCATAAACAAAACATGCAGCGTTTAAGAGTTATTTATAGTCAACAAGAAAACATTAACACAGAAGCGTTACAAATTTACAAGACAATAATTGGCGCCTAGAGTACGTTGTCAAATGAAACGTAGCAAAACGTCGCATTAAATCCCAAGAGTTCATTAATCAAGCTGGAGTACCGCTTTTTGGTGGTTAGAGACAAAAACGCGGTATTCTTGAACTACATAATTAATTCGCTTCGTAATGGCGTTCACTTCGAATATTACGATTGGTGGCGTTTATTTGATAATTGCCATCGGGCCAGTCATTAAGACGGCTTCATAATCACACACCACACCGAGTTTTATGACAACTCTTTTATTGCCGGCTCCATTAGTTTGATCCGAATACGCTGTAATGGTTACGTCGGTTCGAAAAAGTCAATTTTTGATTAATTTGCTAACTTTTATAGCATAAGTATCGTATAATTTAACGTGCTCAAATTAACTATAATTTAGGACATCTTCGTTATGAATCTAAAAGCATAGAGCTCATCTTATGTCATTTTAATTTGATAGCTTAATCAAATATCGAATTCCCACAAAAAATTGTATTTGCATTTTTCATTCATATACAAAATTTATAACGTGAAATTGACCATATATGTACCGAAACCTAAAACGTATGCGAAATTCTAATATACTTCGTAACTGTTCTCATGTACGAACATCAATATATAGGACAGACTATAAGAGCAAACAATGGACATGACGATGAAGCGTCACGCAAACAAATGAGCATCTATTAAAAATCGTAAAGTTAATTGTTCCACTTAAAGCACAGCTTATTCCAATAACAATGAAGACTGTTCCATATAAACACGAGGTTTTATGCATGACAACGAAATTTACTGTTCAAAGATCGCTAAAGCCTCACAAAGAGGTACAATGTCGTGCCTTTACGCACACGTTTCGAGCGGTTTGAGTGACAGGCAAATAAAACTACACAAGAGAACGAAAGCCGCCGCTATTGGGAATACTCGGCAGATAATACTCACACTTTCCCTAATCAAACCGAGACAAAATAAAGAGCTGGAACTCTTCGTCATCACAGACTTGGCGATAACAACATCATTTCTTTTAATATTCAAGAATATATGGAAGAAAATATCAAATATTCATAAATCAAAATTTAAGTACAAAATTCATTTAACGGGTAGCCAACAACGTGACCTAATCTAGTTCAACCTAGCTTAAATTTCGAAAAAAGATTCAGTCTGCGTTTTAAAAAATGACGAATCTAAAACCGAAATGACGAGGATGTCATATAAAAACTATCGTCTTTGACAGGCACAGGAAATATAAAAAATTTTTGATGTCATTCTATTGCAATATCTTTGATATTTGTAGACATTTTTGCTTTGCTTCCTCTTTCTGCATTTTCAAAGATTAACATTAAAAATATCAGTACTCAATTACCACTACCACGTCTTCTTCAATACCATGTATTTTCTTATCCGATAAAGTGGTTGTTACTTCCATGATCTGAATGGCTGATATTACTTGTGTTTTATGTAATAGCACAGCAAACAGAAATCGCCACACTTACGTCATAATCACAGCAAGAGGCGAACGTACAAGTGATTTGCTCACAATGCGTTCGATTTCAAAACAAACGTAACCCTTGTCGGATCGTAAGTTCCCAGGTGTAGCTTTGTGCTTTGAGCTTTTCTATAGCGGGCGGCGGGGAGGGGGCAGACCACCGGCGCTGCGCCTGCGCCGCTCGGCCGCCGCATAATTACTGTGTACACACACACGCACCCATCGATAAAACATTAAATTAAACTTTATCTACCTTGTAAATTTCATGGGCATTGATTGAGTTTTCGACGTATGAGCCGCAGCAACGTCGTTCAGATGTACACCGGTAGCAATATTCTAATTGGATCCGGTTACGTATTTCAATGATTTATTATTATCATACGATACTTAAATATTCCAGATATAGACATTTTGTTGATTTTAGAACTTCATCGCCTCCGCTAATTTCAAGTTATTTTAATGTTTCAGTAAATTCAAAATTTCTTTATTACCCTGTGGCCTATAACGAAAAAATCATGAATGTACATTAATAAAACTCGTCCAAAATAATCAAGTGCTACGACGTTCGCATACCTTGGATTCTTGTCGTTCCACACAAAAATGGCTTCTATATTTGCTCAATGAAATATCAGATTGTCGTGAGAACGTCAAAGGGGCGTATGACGAGCGGGCGCGTCGTGTACGACCGGTCACGCAAGCGTCGCAACACTTGTAAAACACGAGCTGCTAAAGAAAGAACGCAAATATAGCAGCGCTCGCATTCTATCTCGTTCACAATAGATGTCTATGTACCCACGTCGTAAGTGAGATAGCAAGCAAGATCCCATTATATCCACATCATTTCTTTAATCGCACATGTTCCATGAGCACAGAATATATTCCTTATGCCAAGAATTTCGCCTCAAGATATCGTTCTCAACAGTTTCTACGAAGCTAAGAGCGATGTTTGGATAACCTTTCTGTCGTAAATTGAATTAAAATTGTGCATTGAACTATGCCTCGCTTGCAAAATCGAGCCTGGATGTAAAATGCAATCAATCTTGAATTTTCTGTATCCAATATATGTATACCTAAGCCGAGGACAGAGTTCGATGGCGCTCATTAGGGGAGGCAATAGTCCAGCAGTAGACTGAGATAGGCTGATGACCATATATGTACCTATTTAATAATACGAACGACGCCGATTAATTTTCAAAATATACTAATATAAATTTCAGTTGAACAAAATTAAAATCAACCGATAAACAAAATGTGCTTGTGCTGTAATTTATAAAGAAGCAACTCGTTATTATTTCTATAAACAAACAAATAGCATATCATTGTGCATTTGAATACGGTTACCGCCTGCATATTTTCCATTGTTTGGTCACAGTTTCTAATAAGTACCGATCTAAGCATCACTAAGTCCCACCGTATCTGGTAAACGCTATTTCTTACCTTAGAATGAAACAAAATTAGCAAACTACAAAGCAACTGAACACAGAACAAAACCTGACACTATTGTCTTGTCTAATCGAACTCATAAGCTCACGAACAGAGCAAACCACAGTAGCAAAGTCCTCATTGTTTCAGCAACTGAACTAACACAAACTAAGAGCTAGGTATTGTAGCAATGCTACACCCGAGTTTCTACGTTCCCAACATTACGACGACATTCGTATAAGGAAATGATTAACTAATCAACTCGGCAATAATTACAATTGAATCGTTAAACGCGATAACAATCAGTGAATCATAACATAACAGATATTTCAATTGCAAATCAATAGACGAATATGATTCATGATCTCATAATTGCCGTCAAACCGCCGGCGCAGTACTAACAAAGCAACGGGAAGACGGAAGATTGTAATACAAAGACGACCCATCCGCGGAGGGACCAAGAAATTACCCGTCTAAATCACTGGACGTAATCGCAACAGTGATTTTAAGCAGAGGTCACGAAGCAATCCCACTGGCAAATATTTATGGACGCGAAAAGCTATGTCCACTTGAAAATATTTTTGTTGATTATATTGTTACATGAGAATTTTATTATCTTCATTTTGTATGACCATTTATAAATGTAAAAAATTAATTAATAAATGTAAAAAAATTTACATCACGCCTGTAATCCCCGAAGGGATAAGCAAGCAGAGAAGTGTAATACTCCTCAACGTTTCACCAGTTACGTTTAACCCCCATGGAATACGTGGTGGGCCTTTTGCCATACACCGGGCCCAATTCTAGACTCAGAGTCACAATATAACATATAAACATTATTGAAACAATATAAACATTATTGAAAGGCAAAAACGGTCTACGAGACCACGTAAATAAATTATGCCTACTGTCCAAAACAACGCGGTCATATCTATGTAGCACGTCCCCTAACACATTTAAAAGATAATAGTGTTTCAGAAATAAATTGTGTCGCTGCACGGTCTGGATCATGTCGCTACTACAAATGACCGCGTATCCTTATCAGGTAGCGCCGATGCCTGCAGTGAAATATTTTTATGGCGTTTAGAGACGGCTTCCGTGTCTTTCATGGTGTCCCGACGGATCCAGTTACATTTTCCTATAACGAGTCGACCATAACGCATCTTATGAAAGCATTACGTCAACGGCTCGCAAGATATCTTGATGTACGTTCCATAAATACGTGAACTGTTTACACGGGCCCGATCCATAAATATTTGTCTAAGCCGTAAGTATGAAATAAAAGCGTACGTTAGGATAAACTTTCCAATCATAAATTCTGCTACGGTTTTTATTTTTAATTGGACCTCACTATTAATACGGCCGTACGCTGCTATACGTGTACACGACCGCGCGTCTTGTTTCGTTATGGCCGATTGTAATCGCTTTCATATATTTTGTCTATAAAGTCAGTTTTTGAGCGGACATACCGGAGCCGTAATAAATCGACGTTCATTACTAAAATCGCCGTAAAATACCTGAGCGATTCGACATCGAAGTGCGCGCGCGACTGACGGACGATCAAGCGAGGCGGCCAGTCGGGGGTCGCGGCGCAAGTGTGTGCGTGCGGCGCGCTAGGCTCGCAGCCGTGAACAGGTAGTGTTGTGTATAAACAAATAACAAAATCGACTTGTCTTACGGAGCGCCTCAAGGTCGGCTCGAGTCCGCCGAACCGCCTGCGAGCCGAGCGCCCGCGCCGCGCCGCCCGTCTGTCCAGAGTCCGCTCTCTTATACTTTTTTCAAAAGCCCTTATTTAATGTGATGGCCGAGTATTTGGGCGCACAGTTTGTATAAGCAATCAATTTTATTCATTTAGACGGAACGAGTTCCCTTGTACAAATAAATGAGTAAATATAAAATATTGTATTGGACGGGAGAGAGCCTCTTGAGCGTGAGCGTTGTTATGGTTTGATGTTTTGCTTTTCTATCAGCGAAAAGAATACGTGAAAGTAGACATTCCACGGGTCGCTGTCGGGAAATAATATCTCTATCTAACCTAATGTAGTCATTATTTATATTCCACAGTAAATATACAGCAAGTAAAACTAGTTCACGACTGTACCACATCATGTACT
>DWEC01000787.1:0-15276 GCA_018245735.1 Microceris miodesmiata
GTCTCCACTCATATTGGGAGGGTTAAGGCCATAGTCTGCCACGCTGGCCAAGTGCGGGTTGGCAGACAACGCGGGTTGACGGGTTGGCATATAGAATATTAATATCTAATATTTATCCGAAGTTCATTGTTACTTAATTGAAATATTTTGAATATGAAAAAGGGTGACTATCTTTTATCACATATTTTTACTATGAATATTAGTAAAATTCCTATCAAATTATTTCCATTTTTACTAACCAATAATAGGATTTGAAGAACATGTGAAACGCTGGAAAATTAAGTCAACACTAGAAAAAAGTATGTGTAATAGGGAGCAAAGGGCTAGAACAGGGTGGAAGGGAGTTAGCTCATTTGTATTCCCTATGGAGTTCATTTGGATGGGCTGGTGGGCAGTCCGCGATTCGTTTTTATTTGAGGTGTCGGCCAGATTTTATTTGGCTGTAAGGGACAGTCAGTGACCTGTCTCACCGGTGAGGCGTGAGCGAGGTTAATAGTAAAACATCGTACGTACCAATAATGAGGACAGCGAATGATATAATAATTATGAGGTAATGACTGGTGAAACATTACGGTATTTTAAATGTTGTGACAAATATATTAGACTTGTTTTTGGAAATAATTTCTGTTTATTCCCAAATCTTTTATAGTAACTGTAATTTGTTACCGTTATATAACAACAATGGAGTTGTAAGCAGAGGGTGAATTGAGGAAATGCGAATTTCGATTAGATGTAAAGTTTATATTATAATTTGGAATAGGTGTAATATTTATATTATAATTTCGATTAGGTCAGATATATACCTATACCTATATATATATTTATTTTAATTACGTCATCATCAACCATTTTAATATTTCGCGTTACGAGTTTCTGCTCACAATTATGAAAATTACGGTCGAATTGTAAATATTTTTTTTTCTGGTATACAACATAATACAATTTAGGACAAATTTTCTTCATTTTTCATTGTGATCGATCGTTCAACCTAATTTTTGCTTTGACAAGTCAGATTATCTTGGAAGAACTGTCGTGTGTTGACCTGGTAGACAATTTAATGATTTGTAGACAGATACAATACAGACAGATACAATACAAAGATACGATACAATTTAATGATTTGTAGACAGATAACGAAACTTAGTAAAACTAAATAGATATAGGTAATGAAATGTAGTAAAACCCATACTGTGTCTCTTTGGTATTTAATTGTGTCGCACTTCACAACTCCTCACATTTAATTAGCATACTGAATGAAGTAGGAAAACCGAATCGATATATTCCATATAATTAATATAAAAAACTTTGCTCTGCAAATAAATTATGATGACTATTATTATTATTGTTTCCATATACTTACTTAATATTGATTTTTACATTGTGAAGGATTTATTTTTATTCTTTTGGCGAGTTTTATTTAGTCCTTCAAAACTATAACTTATCGTATATACGTAATTATATACCTATTGTATATAATCAGGTATTACGTATTTAAACGTGCATGAGTTAAGCCGGTACATATATAATCCTGTGTATAAATAATCGCGAAACATTTAATACTAAAATTATCGTATATAGTTCGCGATGAAACCGAAATACTTGTAAATGTTCATGTAACAAGCCCTCACGTTTTACAGGTGAATTATTTTTTAGGTTAGCTGCTATTTCTAGAAACTTCGTTAATAAAATATGCTACTCAATTTAGAGGTGTTGATTTATTTACAATAAATTCAAAAAGAATAATCGTTGATTATACGATATTATTATGTAGGCTCATTTTGTTCTATGAAGAAGAAGCAAGTCAAATCTGTAAGGATTATAATATTTCTCATGTAATTTCGCACTCGGTGGTCTCTGCCTGCTCCGCAAGGCAAATGGATATTATAATAAAAAAATATGTTGACTTCAGTCTGTTGTGTTGTAATGTCACGTTGTTGAAGTGAGAAAGCACGTAACATGTTTGAGACCATGTTTTTTATAAAATATTCATCTACGTAATATTGGTATTCTTAGTATTCTTAGTATTGGTATTCTTAGTATTGGTATTCTTACAAATAGTATATCTTTACAACAGCCGAGTACGTATGTGTGTGATGTTAGTAATCTAGTTTGTATGTAGGTTAAAAGATCCGCAATCAAATCGCTGAACCTTCAACAAACCTATCGTGCTATTGACTACTACTTTCCTAGTATGGAGTTCATATTCCAGGATACAAGAGACATTTTCGTTCTAGGACGAAGTGTCCAGAGTTAGACTTACCGATCTAGGAGATACATCGCACCTGCTCAGAAGGTAGACAGATAATTCTGTGTGCAAAATCTTCATAGACTTGACCTGCTTCTTTTACATCTAACACTCTTCATAAATGTTTAAATCGTCATCATCAAAATCGTCAATCGTTATCGATCTACTGTTAGACACGAGTTTTAATACAAAATGTGAAGGGATAAAGATAGCAGGCTTTACACGACTTCAGGATAGCGGGCTTTACACGACTTATATTACAGAATATTATGGAGTTTTCTGTAGCCGATTTTACCACAACATTTTCCTGGATTGTAACATGGAGTGATAATATTTAATTATAAAAACGGAGATAACTTTGTAAATTTACTGATTAGGGATTTAAACGCAAAACTTTGATGAATAGATTCCCATTGCTCCATATTTGCATTATTTTGATTTTATTTTTAGAAGCATTTTCAGTTATAAAATATTTAAATTCGTTTATTCTCCTCATCCATACCATTAAGTGAACTGTACTGTTGTATAAATTATTACACTGAATTGTTATACAAATATTTAAATGACTGTTACCACTAGACCATAAACAATTTCCATTTTAATATTTTCATTTAATGAAATTTTAACCTACCAGTCTGTAAATCATGTAAAATATGTGTTGTTTCACGCGACGCTAAAGTGCTTACTTACTATGTTACGGCCAATGAAAACGAGGCATAAAATTTTACGTTGTTGTTGCAACCCTGAATTTACAAGTCAGCAACAAGTTGGGTGGTGTGAGGCACTGGCAACCATAGAGATTACATCCAGTAGAAATGACAAATGTTTTTGTTTGTAGATTTTCTGCTTCCATTAATATTTTGCATTTTTATTTTGCCTGCTAAAGTTGTGATTTCAAGCTTTATTTAAACTCATAATGGTGTTGTGTGACAGATTAGACCGTTTACGCTCTCAAGTGTTTGTTAATGATCTTTCGTGAAAGAGACGGTCATTTTATTTGTAATGTAACAATTGGCCACTATGTGGCGCTGCAGTCATCGACATCTATACCATTTAATCGATACCCTAACTACAATATGAGTTGATTTATTACTTATTATTATCTTTATATTAAATAAAATATAATTATTAACAAGTACTTAATAGTTAACCATGGTTAACCTAATTGTTAGTTGCATTGTGACAGTTTTGCAAAATAAAAATAATCTGCTAAGGTTATTACAACTCATATCTCTAAGAAAATCGACAGTATAATAAGTTAAAAAAAAATTGTATTTTTATTAATTAATCTTTTGCACCGTAAATACAGTAATATCCTAAATTAAAGGACGCAATGGCGCATGTACTACTTAACGGCATTATCTTGCTGTCAACCCTGGATGACACCGTCAATGTGCGGTAGATATATATTTGATGGAGAGAATTAAATACATATGTATATACACAGACACACTTATGATACATATTCATAAGTCTAATGTTACGAAAACAGTTTTGTATAAAGTAAGCCAGCATACGAAACTTTGTAACTCCTTCCAAACATCATAGAGAAATAGAAAAAGACCAGTTAGACTAGTATGCGTTTTTACAGTTTAGCATTTCTATTTGTAAACTGTTCTATGGTAATATCATGTAGCGTTCTATTATATTTTAGCACGAACTATACAAACGAGGGAGAACTATGTATATACAATGCAATATTAAGGTGTTAGTTTTTAGTTTGTATCCAATTTCTATACAATAAGCTGCTATATGTGAGAACTACAGTTTAAAGCTGGAATATTTTTCTAGTGTCTATTGTTTGACCAAACTGTTTTATGGTACATTTTTATTTGGGTGGAGAGATTTGTGTTTGATGACTTAGGGCGCGTCAACCAGACAAAGTTTGTGTCCAATTTGATGGTACCTTGTTAGCGCTTTAGAATATGTTCATATCAAATAGATCTAGTATCACCGATTAATCATTTGGTAATGAATAGATATGGTATTAAAACAGGAATAATTACTAAATTGATAAATGATCTTAACAAAAATTTATTTGGAATGTAAGCAATTATATTTATGATTAATAAAAAGTCCAGCAGTGGATTAAAATAGGCTGATAATGACGATCATGATAATGAAGAATAAAAATGTGTTTCGATTAATCAAGCATCCAAATTTAGATAGTTTCATTAATACTGACATATAAATACATGCACGCACACTTAATAAAAGTCACACATTTTTATAGTGATCATTGTAATGTAACGTGTAAGCAAAATTTGGGCTTTTCGTGTAACATTACCGTGAAACGTTTACATTAATCTCGAGTGCCGGTGCGTGTCTCGACGCTAATTAGTGATGGTGTAATTGATAATAGAAAAAAGCTTTTTGTACATTAAAGCTTCGAGTTAATAAAACCTTAATTTACTGGCACTTCTTAAACACGAATAGCTTAAAATTAATACATTTAACCCTTAACAAAGTGGTATTGTTTCATGACAAAATTGTACATGTTTATTAATTCCATAAATTTACCGCTATTGGTGCTAAGAACTTACCTATATCACTGGAGTGACTGAGACAGAGACAGTCCTATCCCTACAGTCCTATTCGAGATCCATGGCATATGTCTATGGGCGGCTGTGGTCTTGTGACGGCTGACTGTTGGTTGGTCTGTCGACCCTTACGAATCTCAAAAGTTTGTCAAAACTGTAAGCTTTTAAAAATGTATCTAGCATAACTGTGTAAAGGCATACTTTTAAGGAACTATTTAGGCGCTCCCAACAGTTATGTCTATGTCGTGATATAATAAATAGATTTAGGCAGCTTCTATTAGAGCCCCTGAATGGGTTTGTGGCCTGGTTGGCCAGGCGTATGTACGATCGGGCCGACAATGGGCCCCATGCTCATCTCAAGGGCTGCGCGCCCTTGCACGCTCGTCCTCCTGATGGGCACCCGCTCCCGCGGGAGCTCGAAGGGTTGGATGATGCCTAGTGCATGGTCGGCGAGTGACGACCATAGACTACAACACCGTCTAACGACGGGGTGAGATCACCGGGGGGAAGTTGACCCCCTGAGACTGCCCGGGTAAAGAGGGGAACCTCGGGGCCCGTAACCTCGCACCCATGCGGCGCAATATCCGCCGCGGCGTACGAACGACTATCCTGTGCTGTCCTATCAGCTTCTACTTTTAATAAGTTGAAATAATTTATTTAAAGTTGTCTTTAAAATGAAACGATTGGACTCTTAACAAAAACTATTATTATGTTATTACGCCAGGTTCGTTATGCGGCAGGCAGAGCGCAATGACTGTCAAACATCTCTATCTTTACAGACCAAGTTTGTTTCTTCCACATTCATCATAATATAATGAAATACACCTCTAATAAACATTACACTATGATAAAGTTACCATGCTGGGTTTGCAAGGCTATATTTGCGACCTTGTTTGTGGTTTATGGTTCCAACTAAAACTGTAACAAGCGGGTATAAAATAGAACGTATTTAAAAGCCTTTTGGTTACCAATTTACTGAGTAACCGATCATTAGCCAAAAGAGTGTATAGCACCCACGTGTGACCAGTTGTTATAGACCTGTTAGATAGAATCCAGGATCGCTTGATCAGCAGTTGCTGATCCACTAGATCAGCGAGGCAGTCCAAATTACTACTTTTATTAAAGTGTTCTGATATCTGAGAATTGCAAGCTATAAACTCAAAGAAAGCAATATCGAATTATAGCAAACTCTATTAAGAAAATCGTGACCCTATTGTCTGATATTGACGAAAGATAATTCCGATCGCAGAGCCAACGTCACGCCGCTGGCATCGTTGTCTTTATACTGTGGAAAGAACATTTTCATTGCCATTTAATAGCACTATATCGATCTGTTGGGGGAGGCAGAAGTCTAAGAAACTGGCGTACCTCTATCAAAAGAATGATATATGGACAAGAAAGATAACAGGTCTCTAAAAATAGAGAAATTCGACATTTCGTGGTCTCTAAGTGTCTCGTAAGGTGCCTAGCGTGATAATACGATCATTGAAAATTAACGGTATGAAAACGCTTTTAGTTCGTTAATAATTTTTTTTTAGTTTTTCCGATAAGAATTTTATAGTGCCGTATAGTATATGAGAGGCTCTCACCAATTTGCGAACGGCCCTGGTGCGAGGTGAGTTTCTTCAATTACTCGCTTAAGATTTATTTCAATAAAAGCGAATAGAGACTCTATATTGGTAGTGTTAAGGTCGTATTTAGAAGTGGCGAGTGGTGCACTGCGGTGGCGGCTGGCGCAATGCATCAGAGGTAATGCTAGGATTTCTGAATGGGTCACTTATTTACATTCAGATTTTGTTAATGTTTTTTTCTGTACGTGCAGCATACATTGAAAAATTAGAATGTATACATACAATTATTCTCCTCCCAATGTGGTAATGTCCTTTACAAATTGTATAAAAACCAGCGTCCGTTTATACGGTGATAAATCTAGAAGAAACATTTTAAGTCTGTAAGGTGTTATTTGGCACTCGGTGTCTTCTACCTACACGATAAGAGACCTAGCGTGAGAATAAAAATAACATGTATTGAGTCATGACTCTTAGTGGAAGATCGCATTGTGATTATTAATATGTAATGGAGAAATAATGATGCAGCATGTTATCTATACTGATTAGGAAGTAATTTATAAATAGGACTTTAGCGCAACTCAACCGGGTTTATTAGGTCATTAATAACATAAAATTGTACGTATGTATGCTGTGTTGTCTCGTTGATGGAGACGTAAACGTAGTTACGTTACTAACTTTACGTTAAAACGTACGTTCGTTAACGTAAAAATCGTAGTAGTTTCGCTGTAGTATTATAAAAAGACCAATAACAAAAAAGTCCCGATGTAATAGCAGCAGTCCCGGGGACTCGTAACGCATTAGCAGTGTTCACCGGAACGCTTTCTGCACTCGACAACCATTAATAATTGATTGGAACGCGTCAAACACATCGACGTGATGCAACTGTGACGTAACGTATGTAAATTGAAGTGTGTGACATAGCTTTCGTGTCACCAGTACGAAAGCAGTCAACAGACAGCGAATTACTTGTTTCCATATCAAATTACACAATAAAAACAAATGTTCCAACCAAGCGGTAAACAAAAGAAAAATTTTGTTGTTCACTGAATTGCTGTCTGAATGCAGGCCGCAGTCTGAATTTGTGACCAGTGTTTAGCAATAAGGTCTTCCTGTCATTCCATAGTAGAATATACAACGTAACTGTTGAAACGTGGCAGCGAACTAGACTCATATGCTTACCCCTTCGGGGAAATACAGGCGTAATGTTCACGCCGGCGTCCAACCAAGTCACTGACGATTTTTTTTATATATTTTATAAAGAGCTTGACTATGTCTCTGTATTTACAGATTGTGTGTAAGCTGCATGTGTATCTTATCATTGAAGTTGGCATGATTTTGGTTTAAATCTTATGTGTACAATGTAATGCTTCAACCACAAAAATAAATGAAAAATGGCAACGTAAATATAAACAAAGAAAAATAACACAAATGAAAGTGATTAGGTTCTCATTAAACGTTTAATAGAAAAAACGAGAAATTATGTATAATTACTTCGTACCAATAACACACTGCGATTTTGCTCAGTTATCAGGTAGTAGCCGAAATCGGTAATAGAGTGGCCTCTTTGAGCAAGATTCCAAGCAAGTTACCGTCCGTGCCAAGGACAGGGTGAGTAATGTTTCAAAGGGAGGGAAATTAATTTCACCGATATTACTTTGATGTCTTTGCAATTGACTTTTTGTCATACATTCCAAATGTTACGCTCGGAGTTACTCAAATCTTTTGCAAATATATCTTTTGCAATTAAGTATGTTCTCATTTTGAAAAGAGTTAAGGCCAAAGTCTGCCACGCTGGATTAGTTTGGGTTGGCTGAACTTTACATACCTTTGAGAATGTTATGGGGAACTCTAAGATATGTTGCATTTTGCAATGTACTTTACCGTGATAAGAATAGACAATATAAAATATATTGCAAATATATAACTATATAATTTTGTCGTTGTAGTTGCTAATTAGTCAATGCTTATCCTTTATATGTATTTAAACGCATCAAAGGATTGTAATAATATTTTCCAATTGAATACTCTCCATGAACTGTCCTATTTTTCTCGATAATTCTAGAAACATTCAGTCAACATTATTAACGTACTGCGTAAATCGTTACAGCCGATGAAAAATAATTCTAATAATTTATAACAATTTGTGCTGTATGTCATCCGCGACTGGGACATAAAGAAACCTTCGTATGTAATTTATAACACCTTTTTACCTGTATTCTATAATAAAGTGCATATGATTCGATTTGATAAGTGACGTTAAGCGTTACCGACCTATTGATAGGCTGACCGGTAGCAGTACCATGAGTAGATCCTAACTTCGGTCTTACTTACTTCGATTACATTGGAATATTCGGATATGTAGCAGCGACCTTGACGTTTTGCGTAGAAAAACGAAGCAAGTAACTGACCTAAAAAACTCTATGAAAGTCCACAAAACATATATTTTCCTAGAATACCATACGAGAACCAGGTCTAGAAATAGAACATAAAGGAATTTGGAGTGAGATCAAACGCATGCCTCAGAATTATGAAAGTCAGGCAACGATCACAACTTCTAAAATCTACCTACCTTGTAGTCACAAAATGATTAAGACGGGGAAATTCTTTGACATTGTTTGGAATTTATTATTACTATATGTATAGTCAAGTCTAGGTAATCAGCGAGCACCTAGTGTCAAATCTGTTTTTACAGATCTAACGCCTTTTTTCTACGTTGACCACTCTTTTCACACACACACAGAGTTTTTTGAAGACTGACCCCCTATCAGGGACTACGTGATCTAAGTTCATCAACGTCAAATTACGTTTATTGTGGAAAATACGTATAAACAAAGATTTTGTTATAATAACACAATAAAATTCTTCATAGTCCTATCACTAATAAGCGACTAATTGTAAAGTTATTAAATAATAAAAACATTTATAGTTCATAAAAGTAACATACATAGTTACAGAACGTTAAGTTAGTTTGTGTGAAATCCCCCTTGTACCAAGATGTTTAATGACTACAACGTTCAGAGTATGACCCAATAATCCCGGAGGTGGGGACCAGTGGATAAAGACCACTGAATTAAAATTTTATTGACCTTCAACGAAGGGACGCAGCGATTGAACAGTATAATGGAACCTTCGGGCCTTGTTTTCGTTCACATTTATATTTACGTAAGAAAAGTCAAATGAATTTATATTTACATAGAATAAAGTAATTGACGGTGCGTTATCCTGCTCATGAAAATAATGATGATGGGTTCGTTGATGATGGTGATAGTAAAATATTTTCCACCACATAATTGAACAGGAGAAAACTAGTGTATACGCGTGCATTATGTTAAAAACAGCGTTTAAAGTTCATTAAGGTTTCTCTTCTTTAATATAATATCGTTACAGTTAGATCAACCCATAATATTTGTATTAATATTTTGTAAGCGAAAGGAATTTTTAAATGGCTTAACATTTGAGCCGAATTTAATGAAATTTGGCACGAGGATAGCTTAAGACTTGGAAAAGCTTGGTTTTTATAATTTATCGTGCGCGTGTCTTGTAAACGCCAATATGTAAAAAGGTAATCATTTTGTTTAACGCGATAAATTATTTATACAGACAGCAGAAGCTATGTTTATGTTTATAGATATTTATTCTCAAAACACAATATGCGAAAGGAAAATAAAAAATGTTAAAAATTAAATTCATCAATAAATTCGTCCCTCTGTATTCGTCTAACGTATTTTTTTTGTAATAATAAATAAATAATATTTATAATGTAAAGAAAATGAAATGAGTGAATAAGTAAAAATAAAATACATAAAAGTTGTATTTCAAAATTAATGGATCCGTTACTGACGTTGCAGTTTTTGAAACCATTCCTAAAATTTTATGAACCTTAAGTGAAATTTACAGTTTTATTGTGCATGGATGAAATAAAGCTGAATCTATTCGAAAACTTTTAATATTTTGAACATAAACTATCGGTTTATTACTTCCTGGTACGTTATAAACATGAGATATGTAATATGACAGTTATCGCATACTAGGTTAAAGATATTTCCTTTCCACGTCAAAAGGAGGCTACGAGGCCAGTACTGAAATCCACGCGACGGTCGCGTAACTAAGTGCTGTAGACTTCCGTGGCTCTACAACTCCACGCCGCGCTTTGTAGAGACTGAACTAAATATACTGTATGAGTAAATCAATTTTTTTTCATTTGTCGTATTGACATTTTTTCCCAATGGCTTTGTTCTCTTTGTCATAGAAAAATAAAAAAAATCTTGTCACTCGCCATGTTGCGTAAGGGTTTAGAGAAACTGACTACTGAGCCGGTACAAATAATTGTGTAATAAAAATAATTATTTCTTCTGCGTTCAGGTGTAATAATATATAATTAAACAAATATTAAATTATATTTGTGTACGTAATTTGTCAGGTAATTACAATATCACATGGTCACGCAGAGCTGGCACAAGATAATTTCAATATTTTGCCATTTTAGGCCATAATATAATTTAATTCAGACTGGACAATAAAATCCGAGCAATAAATATAACATAAAAACACAAACTAACATACAATAGACGGCTTTGTAACATACAACATTTACTAAGCCATCATTTGGCACTGTTCGTGATTTTTTTTTAAATAAGTATGTCATTTTGGCGCCACAAAAACAAGTGCCTAAAGATTTTGGAGTCATGTTGAAATCAAACTCGTTTAACTATCATGAAGATCATAAAAGATGTTCTAGCGCACTGCTTAATGGGGTTGGAGCAGACGGTGTAGCACAAACGTTAAGGGAGACAAGATTTGTGCATTATTCATAACGTACTCACGTGAAATTATGCCACCAGTAGACAGAATTCAGTCGATATATCCCTCACTTTCACATCGTCACATCGCATCATAGGTGATATTCGTGAATATTTTATCACATATTGTGTAGCGTATTTATCATCATTTAGTTAGGTAACATGTCGTGAGGGAACCAGTACGTATGTTGTAAATCTTGGCATAAACCTATTTATAGCATAGCACGTTTACATGATTGGTTAATTATATTTATTTAACGCGGTAACTCTTCTCATATAGAAAAGAATCTTGAATGAATATTGGTACAGTAAAGTTCTCGATGACGATGACTATGACGATCATCATCAAGGATAATAAAGCGATGATATTATTTAGATAATGAGATATTAAGCAGAAGATGGAGTTCAGTGGCGTGCCATTGGAGGAGCCTATGTCCAGCAGTGAACGTTGACAGGCTGATACTGTGTGTGTGTCTGATATTATTTATATTGAGTGTAATTAATTAACACTTTCTCTATCTTTTAAATGAGTTTCATAATCTTACTTTCATTATTACGTGGATATTTAATAGTTATTTTACACTAGCCGATATCCGCGGTTTTGTTTGCATCGCTTATGATATTAACCATACAATTTATCTACGATGAAGAAAACATAAAAAAGAGAAAAGGCAGAAATATACTTTGTTGATTTAACAAATCCCCAAAAGTCGTAGTTTCATAAAACTTTAATAACTTTACCTCCAACGTATATCGTACTATATATTTTTTTCGAGATAAGGATCTAGTGTCTAACAAGTGGATCTAAAGTATCTTTATTGAAATCTATTCAATACTTTTTGCTTAATACACGTACAGCGACATATCTCTATTGTTGTATATATAAAGATTTTAACAGAAAGTTCAATATTACGTAGTATGTTTGTTCCAATAACGGTTTTTAACAGCACTGTATTCTCCGAATTGTTAGGGTCGTCCGTTTTCAAACATCGTCGCCACCGTTACACGTTATCTTTGTAATTTTCTGGTATTTTTATAATTACGGAAAAGGGCACAATGTTTATTCTTTTTGTATTTTATCAAATGGTTTCCATACAGATACCGGTTATTACACGAACAGTACTATACCTCGTAATATTAACTTTTTCATGATTCATTCCCTTATGGGTTAGGAATGTAGCTTGGAAGACTTTATTTTTGGCTTTTCCCCAATCTATTCTGCGAATATAGGACAGAAAGAAGTCATATAAACATGGGGCAAACGTATAGCAGAAATGCGATATGCGAATAAGCATGGGAATATTTTCAAAAGTGTGAAACAAAACAAAACTATTAACGATCGGAATACGGTTTATATCTTTTCATTATTAGCCTGATCTTGTACCTTCATCGTGAATTTCAATGTTATATAAAAATAGCAGGCCATTGGATAGTTTCTGCGAAATACGCTACATTAGTAGAAATAAAAACAATCCATAAATTTCTTTATAATAACAAATAAAAATCAAGTTGTATTACGACAGTAACCGTAGCATGTTACGGTCATATAGCATGCGATTAAGTCTCTGGCGTTCAGAAATACTCTAAACCTTATAAATGGGCAAACATTTGTAGCAAAATACTTTTCCATGTGAACAAAGTTTAGTTGTCCAAATGTATTATTGTTCTAGCTCTTATTGTTCATGGATAAGTTCTAAATGCATCTGAGAGCTCCCTATAGGCAGTTAGTGGCTTAAATCGCGGAGAAGAGACAATTTAGTGGCTCAAATTGCCCAGAAGTACAAACTTTAGTACAACCACGTAGACAATAACTTTCTAAAAGTATCTAAAATCTAAATGTTCTGGGGAGAAGAACATCAAAGTATACAAAAGTGATGTTTGAACTAAGCTGACCATGAAGAATCTTACCGTCAATGTTATGAAAGCAGAAATTAATTTTTTCATATGCCTTCCATCTACAATAATATCTGTGTGATTAGTTACAATTCTTTGGATGATGATGATTTAGACTTTATATGTAAAAAAGTATGCCGACTTACCAAAAAAGATCATAAGTTCGGGAGAGGACAGAAGATATTAGGGTAATTGCTAATGTAAAATACAGATAGATATTCTTATGTTTACTACAAAAATCGAATTTTTAATGTTAAAAGTGTGTAAGAAGCACATATAAAAGTAAAGAATACAACTTAAATAAAAGCTGTAAAAGATTTTTAGTATTGATAATGTCTTATTAATGATGAACACGACTGGTCATAATGTAAACATAGAATAACAAGAGCTGTTATACCACTTAAGTTAAAGCAAAAATGGTAAAATATGGCAACATAGTTAATAACAATGTACAATGAAAAGGCACTGGTCGTGAACAAACAGTTACAAAGTAATATTTTCAAATAATTTTCTAGCCACTAATAAAATTATTGAACTTCAACTACTAGACTTCGAAGATATCAAGTAAAGATATTACTCGAAGATAATAAATTTATAGTGTACTAAGTTCACGTTTAATTAACACTTAATGCTACAACATAAATTATTAAAGAGCACTTTGAAATTTTAACTTTAAACAATGGATATAGTAGTATAGTAGACTATAGTATAGTAGAGTATTCACTAATAATATAAAGAAATAACAAAGACAGTGTTGGAAACGTCCTTGCTCATATATAGTCAAGTTAGATAAGTAATATATCACAATAAAACCATACAATTTAAAAGCATTCAAATACTGCCAGATGTCGGAGTCAGACGTCTTCGAAACCGGCATCCGTGTAAGAAGGTAGAGATGAATGTAGAAAGAGGCACGTTAGGTTGGTGAGGACGAAGCTTAGGAGGCAGTGGGTGGTCTGCTTACTCCACAGTCTTGGCAAAAAGTTATAATATGGTAGTAATTCAAATGCACCACTGTGCTTTAAATTTAAAAAAATCTCTAATGGCTAAGGAAGATAAAACAAAGACAATGCTCGAAGGTCATACGCTTATTGATAAAGAAGTTCAAGGCTGACCAACGGAAGAAAAAGAAAGACCGATCAAAGAACTATTTTTACATTCTAATTACAGACCGAAGAGCATATGGTGTGATAACATACCATTCTATTAAACTATATCTCCACTGAACATTTAATTTTAAATAATAATACTTTTTTATATATCGAAGGAATTAATTAAGTAGATTAATGAATCAGATTTACATGTTATAGTCGTATACAAGTATGTACGATTTTTAAATCTTTGTTCTAATAAACCGAATATAAGTATCGAGGATAAGGTGTATTGAATGTAGAACAAGTACTAGTACGTCAGGTGTGTATATGTGTATTTGACATTCTTGCTTCCTACCTATCCCAATAAGTAACTGGCGCGACGATATAATGATAGTAATATTTTACTGGTGTATCCCGATATTGTACGAATAGATACTAGGTAGAATTAAGGTGATAGGATCTATCGATTTTTCGTGTACACTCACAATATCGGTGAGGAGATTGGGCAGGTCATAAATTATTATAACAGCCCAGATAGGTACGGGAGTAAAGTATGATTATAGTTCATCGAGGTCATGATGATATCCGTAGTGTGATTTGCACTATCACAGTTTATAATGTTACCTACATGATTTTTATTTTATCGACATGCAGTATGCCTTACGGGCTAAGCAGAGAACCGAGTACCAAATATGTTTATTCTTACAGATCTGACTCGCTTCTTCTATACCTGGGATATAACAATAATAATGACTGCATTTCAATTAACCTCGGGCACAGCTTTCTTTTTCTTAGTCGGGAAAAGCTTACATGTACACTTCAAGGTTTTCATATTGGTTTCTGCAGATATCAAACCGAACCCAGTTTCATGGACTTTTTGCGGTTACAACGTAACAGAAATAATGTAGCCGTAATATCAGAAGTTAGGAGCTTTGCCGGGGTCAGTGATAAGAAGGTTGACCGCGTTTAGTATTAGGGTTGAATAGGAATTTGGTAACCTAACATACCCAAAATTAGGAGTAATATAAACAAAATACGTCAAATTTATTTCATCATCATCATCAGCCTATCTTAGTCCACTGCTGAACATAGGCCTCCCCCAAAGGGGGATTTATGCCCGTGCTCCACGCTGGG
>DWEC01000788.1:0-15273 GCA_018245735.1 Microceris miodesmiata
TCATTCGCTCATGAGAGCGAAAGAATGAATGCAACGTGTGAGTGAATGTATTTATGTACTCATTCACAAGTTCCATTGATATTTTTTGTTCGTTGGGAAGACGTTTGCTGGTGATTTACCTTTATTTAGGCGTACTGTATAACAAACAAAACAAAAAGAAATAAATTCATTGAGACAAGAATGAATGAATGAAATAATGAATGGATGATCGATTGATGGAATGAATCGTTATTAAGTCGTCTATAATTTGATAAATGATTCATTTGGACATATTTATTTATTGAATTAAATAAGATATTGTTAGAAAAAGACAAAAGTCTTTAAATTGTTGAACGTTCCCAACGTATCGTACAGAGTAACATATGACTACATTTGACTTTGCTAAACTAAACTGGCAAGTTCAGAACTAAGTTCGTCTGTTTTATCACGGTATCTAGATTCCCGCCAGTTGTAGGAACAAACGGTAGCTACTATTTGCAACTACCATTAATGTACCAATGGAATAAATAATTCAGAAACAATGGAGAAGGAAGATGCCGAACTATATCTAGCAATGGACTGAGATAGGCTGAGGATGATGATGATAATGATGAAGAAAATGCTGTCGGAGTTTCATAGGTTTATTTTTAGATAGAACAGAAAATAATGAAGAACAAAGATGTGAAATTAAACATTTCAGGGGAGTCTCGATTTATCGTTTAAATATTTCGCAAAATCAAAATGCAATTAATCATAAATTTGAAACTCATTGCACTCCGGGCCACGTCAGGGTAATTGTTAGCGCGCTGGACAAAAGGGTGAAGAAGGGCCTTTTAAACATTTACGGCCTTCGCGAATGGGTCATGGTGACATGCAAATTTCAATAATTCGAAATTAATAGCGGTGTTTACAGAATTTTTTTGGGTTTTCACAAAGCTTTATTACACTTTGGGGAGGACATTTAAATAGCTTTAGACTTTTTACAAGCATTTAATAATAATAATAAACGGTACACATTGTTATAATTTAATAAAACAAAAAGTTTCATCTGCCTAATGATCTCTAACACATAACTATGAACGAATGATTTCATTCATAAGTTTTTGTTACAGGTATCATTCATTGCGCTCAGAGTATAATAGGATCAGGAGATAAAAGTTGAACTGGTAAATGAGAGCTGTTGTGGCTACCCAGTAAGGAAACCTGGCGTGATGTTTTTGCAACAAAAGCAAAGTGGTGTCCCAAAAAAAAAACAAAAATGAAGTAACTGGCATAAATAATAATTAAAAACGAAAAATAATTAAAAGGTAACATTAATAATAATTAGTGGATGCTTTTGGATTTCCTTTGTTTATTTTGTAGTGACGTTTGAAATCGATAGCAATGTACAATGCTCTTAATTTGTTGTTCTCAATAAATAATAGACGCTTTCTCCACTAATGAGTTTCTAATCCACTCTCGGCCAACACAAATGAGATTAATCGAATCCATGTCGACTTCACTGATTCGGAGAAATTATTATAAAAGCGGCATTAACATTTTAATCGCTCCGTTTTAATTGTTTATCATTGATACTATCTTTACGGTTTTAGTTAGTACCTTAAACTCGACTTGGTTAGTAAACTGACTGTTGAGTCGCGGGCTGCGGGTTCCATTACCGCACATAACACATATGTGTGTTACGTCCACAATACAAAACAAAGTAACAGAGAAGAATCCACTATAACCCTAATAACAAAATTCGTCGACCAGATATCTGAACCGGGAATCGAACCCGCTATCCTTCGCGCGGCCCTGCGGGATGAGACGCTTGCAAAGTTTCTGTTCAACACCAAGTTTACTAACTACGAGTACGTACTTAATATGCGCGGCGCGGCGAGGTATATCACACAAGAAATATATTATTATTCATAAAATATTGAAACACGGCAAATTTGTATGAAAAACTCTGCTTTTATATGAACTCGTTCGCACAGTTGTGCTGTGGTCGGGTTAATGACTCGTTTATGACTTTCGTGAACTCCATTTTCCCGGGACCCTCGTCAAACGGGTCCACATGGCAACACTATTTCTATTACGTATAAAAATATTGTTATTGTGGTGTGCAATAACTTTATTAAAACATTTATGTATGTATTCAACGAAATATGTATGGTTTTTTATTTTAATGATCATCATTATCAGCCGGTCTAAGCCGACCGTTGGATATAGGTCTTTCCTGGATTTTTGTCCGCTGAGCTTGTGGGTTGGAGAAATAAAATAGAAAATGTAAATCCTGTATCAGTACAAATACAGGTGTCTTAAAATTGTTGCATTGATATTAATTATATAATTGCTATTCATTAAATATTTTTAGTTTTAAACATTAAATAATAGGATCACGCGAATGGGTCACTTAGAATATCAGTACCTGCATACTGGTAATGTGCGCAAGAACAAATTTTTAAAACAACAAAACACTACAAACAAAACCTTTGATTTATAAATCTTCACGTTTTTGTTCCCTCCCCTATCTTATTATGTCTAAAAATGAATGTTTGTCTGTATGTTATCCATGAACTCAAAAACTACTGTACCGATTATTATGAAAATTGGTATATATATGTATTTTTCCACGGAGATGGTTTGTATAATATGCTCATTGATGCCGCTCGCAACCTGGTGGCGCTGCAGAGTAGCTCTAATTTGCATTAAATATCTTCCTGTTAATCATCACTGTATGATGTTATTTAACTTTAAAAAATATAAAACGCGTAAGGCCAATATTTACTAGCGTTTGCTGGGTCTTTATTCTGTACAAACCTATATCAGTATTCGATTTATAAACTAGCCACTCAAGTGCCAGCCATAGAAACCTTCAATAGAGCTAGCTAGCATTCAGTGCATTTTTCATATTCCGTCGCTCTAAGCGCGCACGACGGACACGGCAAAACGGGAGGAAGTCGACCGTGAATACTGCACTGCCAATTAACGGCTGGCGTAAACCGAATACGAAACCCATTCTATGATGTTACTATACCCATTCTATGAATACAGAATAATATAATAGACTCACCACCTATTCTATGGTTCGTCGTACACGTAACTGATGAACCGTTGGAGATTACTATACTCCTCTTCCTACCCCTTTGGGATTTATAGGCTTGATGTTACGTAATAACAAAGTAAAAAATGATACGGTCATGCTAAAGGCTGTCTATTAACATCGTTTTGAAAAATAAACCTAATGTATTCCAGCGATGTTTCAGACTACATTATAACTATATATTATATTCATTTTTATAGAAATTTTATTTAAACACCATTTACTAAATATTAAGTACAAAAGGGTAATATTCAAAATATTACTGCGTTATTGTATGAGCGTTTCGCCATGGTATAAGTACATATTATGTAGTATCCGACAGAGTATCTGATATTGCTTCTCGTGGAAAAACTTTGCTTAAACTGTCTGAAAGGACTATGAAGGACCTTTTAATACAATTTAGCGTATTACGGACGCTGATAGCAACTTCGCTCGTTAGCCAACTCCTTTCACAGATTCGAAACAGACCGTGCAGGAGTCGAGGTTCATTCCCCGGAGATCAACCTTTACCTATTCCTTATACAAACTCTCTGACGTTTTCACTTTGTGTTGTTTATATTAAAAGCCTATCTTGAATTTAAGCTGAAACATTTGTTTTGAAGTTACTTGTTTTGTTTTTTCTGTAATTAATTAATGATTAATCAGTTTAAAATTCATTAATTAATCACTGCGAGAATTTTCTATATCCATCCTAATGGCAAAGGCTTGGAACCCAATGCACCACAACGTACCTTCATGTAGATTATTTAAGAAACAAATTAACGAACAGCCTCGCAAATGAACAAGTAAGCACATAACTATATGAAGTTCTTAAATCACGTTAAAAGCCTCCAATAAAGATCAACTGTAATGTAACGATAACAACTCGATTGCTTCACGTGCTCTCTGAGGCATGGAAACGTTCGTGAAAATAAATTAGTTATCTAAATAAGAAGATTAAGGAAGATAGAGTCGCTGGATGCCCTTGTTTACTGAGTACTATAGCGGGCATTATATCACTCCAGCCACTGTGCCAGTAGCGACGCTGGACGTAAAATTAAACAGTAAATGTCACTCGTTCAGCTTACCCTTTACACGGGTAGCTAAAATGGCGAGCCGAACGAAATTACATCGTAAAAAACTGTTGAGCGCACCGGTTACACTCATTCAGACTACTTTAACGACTGTTGATTAACGGCCCATAAATGGCTCTTAATTTAAAAGCCGTGAAACGCGACGTACCCCGAGTACCTACTGACATTTTGAACAAGTGCCACCTCAGTCAAATTTTACTCGTTTGAAACGCTCCTCAGTATTCCCCATAGTGCCTGGTGAATACGAAATAGTTCATAAGAGAGAATAAAATAATATAGACATCAGTAACCTGTCTCAGTCCAATACTGGACATACGCCTCCTTTAAAAAAATGGGTTTTTACTCGTGTTTCTGCCTGAAAATTATAATTTGATATAAGCACGCCAGTTAAAAATAACTCGAAGGGTCGCAATGGAATTGGATCATATAGTATTTCCCATGCATTATTACTACTTTCTTGTTATATTATTAGATATTATTAGGCCTGTCTATTATTGAATAACGACTGTTTATTATATTGTATATTAAAGATAAATTATATTAAACAAAGGCGTTGAGCGACAAAAAGTATTCCATATAAAAATGTTATTTTATGAATCTTAATCTAAGTTAGCATTGTCATTATAAAACATTAAATTAAAACGATGAAAAACAGATGAAGTTTATTTAAAAATATTTCTAAAGGATTTCTTATTTGCAATTAATATAATACGAAATACAAAGAAACATGGGTCCCAAATATCAGGACTTTAAAATTCTATCAGTAATTGATGAAAATCGTTTATGAGTTATTATAAAAATGGCGTTAAATGAAAGATAATCTTAGTGAAAGGCTGTTTTATGTGATATCATAAAGTCAATGTTAAAATCAATTTACGCGTATAGCCTGTATTAACACCTAGTAGTTCATGGCCAATAAAATATACACCATTTTATTAACCCATATACACCCCGTAGATTCCACATGTTTCTCCCCGTGTATCTCCATACGTGTTTCTCCCCAAGACTAATGCACCCTAACGTACAGATTTAAAAATCGCGTTTATCGATAAAAGTCGAGATAAATGTGTTTTTTAATATGAATAATATTTAAAAATATACAAACAATTTTTAAAAAGTACATTTATTGCATTAATTATTACTAACATTAGTAACGAAATTTTAGTGTTCATTATCAAAAGAAACGCATTATACATACTATCTTATTCACAGCGAAGTATTAGTATTTTTGTAAAATGAACAGCAAAACAAGACACGATCATGTGCCTACTACATTCATACCTTTATTAAACTAACATAAAATTACAACTCATCATCATCCCGTCCACTGCTGGACATAGGCCTCTCCAATGGCACGCCACTGAGCTCCATCTTCAGCTCACCTGTTACCGAACTCTATGTAAATACAGTTTTTACTCACGGAATAAATTACTGTAAGCGTTTGTTTTACTAGCTCTTTCCATAAAATTACGCCGAAACGCTTATCCAAAAGGGTTTTAGGAATATATTTTGGAAATTTATGCGAAACAGAATAGAGAAATTAAGCATTAATTTGCTATACATCCCGCAAAAATTTACATATTTATCAGAGCGTAAGCTCATCGTTTGTGATCTGAGCGAGAACTCTCGACGGATCCTGCAGAGAATTAAATTTGGGACGCGGAGTCTTTTACAACACAATTTTATAAATTTAAATCCAACCCACCGACATCTGCTACAATAGTTCGACAACACCTTACCTGAAAAAACAAAAAAGAAACATTACAATTCTGTTATAATAAACTTTCTTAACACCGCATGAAAACATGTTAAATTGTATTTGAACACTTTTTATTATGGTACGTAAACACGAGTATAATAGCAAGAGAAAGGGCTTCTAACTATTCGAAAGTTGCATTGAAAAAGTCGCGGAACCACAGGTCCATAAAAATGTTCCTCAGTTAATCTATGAAAAACTGTTTACGCACCTTTAAGCGTATTGTTCCCGCGCTTTCAGAGCGTAGCTGGTACCAGACGTGAATATGATTTCGTTATAACTACCAGACTTATTTGAAAATATTTTTTTAATTTGATATCCATTATCACAGCTTCGCTATAAGGCCAGCCTAAAAGTAGAGACAGTTTACGAAAATAAAGCCAAGTACTCTTATACTAAACATGTTTCTTAAGTAGAATTGTATTCCAATTTATATTGATAATGCTTGGATGATAAATAATTTATATCTGACCAAATTTTGATTTGGGTAACTTTTGTTTATTTTGACTTAAAATGTCCAAATATTGAACTCGGCCGAAATTAGTAATCCTTAACTATATATGTATTAGAACATATTTATTTATTTGTAAATAATTTTCGGCCTTACGCTGTTATACAAAACCTTCGAAAGAAACTATTTGTCTGTATTAAATTAAAGCGTTACCTACAATCAGAAGGAATAATCTACTATTAATATATATGTATAGCGAAAACGGATTTCAGGGCAAAGTAAAAAAAATAGAAGAGAAACTGAATATTCAGTTACGATTTTAGTTTCGGCTGAAAATTGAATTTCAACTGACACTTCCAACAATCACTTAAGAATAAGATCCACTCCTAATTGGAAGCGTTTTCGAAATACCGTAAATTTATCTAATTAATTAATTGACTGCGTCATTAGCCTAGTGGTTGCAATCGCGACTGCCGTTAGGAAGGTCCTGGGCTCAAATTCCGGGTCGATTACGGTTATAATAGTGACTCGGAGTCTGGAATTCTGCCCGGTGTAAGGTCACCACCTATTTATTTCACGGGACGTATAAACGTAACTGGTGAACCGTGGGAATGTACTACACACCTCTGCCTGCCTCTTCCGGAATTACAGGCGTGTAGTTACGTCTAGTTTACTTAAATTTAATAACACTTTCGTTTTAAGATGAGTAAAGTTAAAAAATAAGTCGTAGTAAATACGAAAACACCATTAAACGTTACCATTCGACCTGTAACCTTCACGCTTTCATCTGTATTAACTTCGCAGATTAATACGAAACATTAAGATTACAGCGCGCAACAAGTATATTATTATAGCACGTCCTATTGTCTTATTGTGTGATTAACTTCCGGTAGCGTTCCTTGAAATTATAATGGAAGTTGTTCGATTCGAGCACCACTCCCAGAGGCAATAGCCGACTGCCGGTGTTGTTGTTTGAAAACTTCCATGAGAAAAGATATTGAATGCTACATGAAAACATCGTGCAAACATTTATGAGCCAAAACACCTATCCAGCTAAATGTACAGCAATTAAACTTAAGCGCACGAAGTTTTTGCGTTATGTTAAATAACACTGAGAAGGAAATTCTATAAAACGCCATAAAGGAATTTCAATCTCCACGCGTGTTACATCACGTCTGTTGTTCCCAAAAAGGCAGGCAGAAGAGTGTCGTGCACTATCATCAGATAACTTATACGCCCCACAATGAAATAGGATGTGAGAATCTTCATATATGCGTATATATACATAAAATTAACCAGTAAAATATAAACACTATTTCATTTACTTACTTTATAATGATTTAAAAGTGACCAAATTTTAATATTATTATTGAAATATGCGATCAGTCGTATCCATACAATGCAAACATGATTCTTAGTTGGATCTGCGTTAAGATAATAATGTCCGGAACACAACTAGTTGTTGAACTGCGATCGGTCGAGAAGTTCGATTTGTAACAAGACCGCGGAAGTTTTTGTTACTGTTGCGATTACCATTAACATAGTTATTCGAGTATAAAATGGTCTACTGATCCTCACTACGCAGCGCGGAAAATTCACTTACTAATATGTGTTTATACTCGTATATGCGTTGTCTGCAGAAAACAATGTCTGAAATATCTGTCCTCTAAAGATTTTATTGATTCTTATAACCGGGTGGTGAATAAAAGGTCAAATGTTGTAGACAAATAATCTAACAGCAAGCTGTTTGTAATTAGAAATATCTGTGTATCCTTGCTATGTTTTATGCGTTTATATACAAAACCGTAAACACACTAAAAACTCGAATAATAACCAATGCTCTCTGCTTATCGCTATGGGTTGTAGGCTTTATATACGCATAAATGTAAGTTTTATCTCGTTAAACATCGAATTCATATTGATGACTCGTAAGTATTAAATATTGCTAAAAGATTTATGTTGAATAAACATTAGATAAGACTGAATTATTTGAAATACATATTAAGCACGTGTAGTTTACAAAGTTGTACATAAATCTCTAAATATTCTATTGCGCATCAATGAACTACAAACTTAAAAAGTATTAAATACAATCTTTTAAAGCTCTCCGTAAGCGCTCAATCGCAGGGGCTTTTGCAAGTATAGTATATTTTCTCCAGCTCGTAGAAAGCTCGTAGGAAAGCTACCGGATAAATTGTTACCGGATATCTTTAAACCTTTTCACATTAGAGCCGACTATTTATGTATGTTTACAAAATACTTCACATTAGTTCATTGATTTAAATACACCTTGTGACGTGAAGTAGGGGAATGTCTTATTCTAAAAAGGGTACAGCTTTTACAATAAAACGTCAGCATTTTTAATTTCTGTCTCAACTTCGGTCCACTTTACGAGATTAAAACGAAATCTGAGCCACAACTTTCCCTAACATTTAATTAGCGGTGTCAAGAGTTAAGCGGAAATGGAATACCCTAAGCTCGAAACACCTAGGCGCCTCATTGCTGTTAAAACCTTTTCAGCGTAAATTGTTCGAATGTTGAACGGATGTACGTTATTAAATTTAGCCAAAGAAAAAAGGAAGAAAATTTTCTTACGAATTTCCTTTATACAGTTTCGTATTTCTTCACTGAATTCGTGGATGTCAAAAATGAAATAGCACTTAAGAATCACAAAAGGAAAACTCTAAACAAAACGGCGCTTTCTCTATGCAAACGAGTCGGGTCGTCCGCGGCGAAAGTTTCCAAGTTTCCAAGTCCAACATTAGCGTCGGCTTCTATACGAGTATGCTACATGTTTTCAAAACTTGTAGTTAGTCGAGTTGACAGTCGTAAACACGACACCGCTATTACCGGTAAATAAGTTAAGGAGTTAGTTACAACACGGAAACTGGTTGACTAATTGAAAATATTAATAACTCACCAACGACTTAAGTTTGACCCTAGCAGTATGCTAATAAGCTTTCAAAAACATGTAACACAAATTTCATTTCATTATCCTCCCGAGTATACATCTAACTTGGTTTTACGTATGTCATTATTCACATTACATTTAAGTTTAAGCGTAACAAATATACGTATTTAGTATCATGGGTATTAATTAAATACAACATAAGTGGCACCATATGGGATAAAAGTATAGTCGCATGTAAATATACTTGAGAATAATTGAGCTCTGCTAGCGTTTAGCTGCGATCCCGCCTGATGAAAAGCCCATTTGCTTCCTATGAAAAAGAGGCCAGAAGAAAACTCTTGATACCGGTAAACAGTTGTTAAAGACGGGTCTCCTATATATGCATAAGAGGATATTGCCATTGTCTGCTACAAAAGCCAAATACAAGGTGACAAACATCACAAACCTTAGAGAACAATATGGACGATTCTTAAGTGTGCAGTTTTATTCATGATGTCATTAAAAATATCTATATTCTCGTTCTTTTCTCGTTCCCATGTCTTTAGGGGTGAGGTTCTCCCAATTTTTTGGTGCCAGGATATTCTGTTCAAAACATATCTTCATACATTCAACACGTCTTTATACTATTTTAATATTTATTGTTAGACGTGTGATTACGAGTACTAGTTAAATCGCGTACCGTAACTATTGCAATTTAAAGTCGACTCTTTGAAGCCGCCGCTAGAAAAGTATGCTATTATTTTTGTCCAGATATTCGGATACACGAAGCACGTGTAATGTGCCAATATCGTTGTACATTCAAAGCAAGCGGAGTCACAACGTCCTGTGAATTTAGCGGTCCAGTCCACGTAATACCCCGCACGGCTAATGACCGCAGCTCTGATCCAATGCGGCGAGTTAGCCGACCGGATCCCACTGTGTAATTAGATTTGCCAACAATTATTTTAATTATTATTTCATGTGTAATATTTTAAATTTTATTACATTAATGATAATGACGATTCTGTTATACGAGGCTGTTAATTTAAATAGGCAACCAAGAATTTGCGTCCGGTTCATGGCAATAGGCTCACCAGGCTATTCCAAGATGGGATGTGAAAACGTCACTGCTGCAACGTGGCACTGAATTACACTCCTCTACCTACATTTTCGAGGGATACATGCGTCATGTTATTGTTTTTTTTTTAAATTACACGACTGAATAGATAACCGTCAACACAACAATTTAATTCATAAAGGCTTGAAGTTAAGAATCTAGATTATGAATTAATATTTATATTCTGCACGTTTCTGTATTCATGGGATTTAGTTATATTTACTTAGTTTAGTGAATGAATGATGATGAATGAATGATAAAATACAATCTTGTATGAATGATAAAATACATTGTAACACATTTCATCCTTACAAAACTGAATGTTGATGATAATGATTCTGTAATAATAATTATCTATTGTCAAAACTATGAAAAATCGAATAAAACTTCCACCTTAACTGTGGCTCCTTGCGAATCCCACTGTATTATATAAAAAGGTATCGTAAATAATCTGATTTTATTTTTCTTTCAAAGCTCTTTTCTCTGCTTATCTTTATCGAAGCAAACGTATGATTGCCAAACAATAGACAAACCTATGAAAATATGGGGCATTTCTTATATGAGTTATCGTTTTTCGATGATTCTCGTAGGGGTATTATAATCCTTGTAAAGGTCACCTAACATTTAAAATATACATGGTACGGCGAAGGAAATGATCATGATGAAATCTAAGGAGTTATTCATAAAGTTCTCTTAGACGTGTATAGTCTGCCAACCCGCACTTGGTCAGCGTGGCGATCTATGGTCGTAAAGGTTATTTATAGTGCGAAATCAAGTTACTATCGAACTTACCTAATACCACTTTTGACTGATTGACTCAAAAGAAACTGCAAGAGACGAACAAAAACTGATTTGCAACAAAAAGAATCTCGAAAGATTTGCAACGAAAGTATCTCGTGCTAAAAGTCGAACGAACGGAAGTAGTGAACTCTGATACATATTACGTCACAATGATTTTGTTTATTCCATTGTCATTTATTTATGGTGTTACATAAAATGGTAGAATACGTAACCGGCAATGTATTTTAATATTTTAATGTGATCGTTACTGTACAGAATGTTTGATACAATGTTAAATGATCTTCCAGAGTCAACTCATTTCATTTCCTCGTGGTTCTTTCATTCACAGATAGTAAGGTATCCAACTGTGTATCCGATTACTCACTAATTATATTGAACATCCTATTTATATTTATATGTGATATGTGTTTCCTTTATTTAGTGCTATATAAAAAAAAATATAGCTTAGATAAACTATTATGTTAAACAGATTAAGTTAAATAAAAAATAATGTAACGCATGTAAGCTAAAGTTGTCAATTGATATTTTCATGAACACTTCAGATCATTCAATGGACATTAGTAAATGGGTTTCCAAAATCGTTTTCAAGGAATATTTATTGTCATGTGAATGTAGTTGATAGTTATTGAAAACATAATAATCAATATAAATTACGAAAGAATGAAGACCGTATAAAAAAGCGTTGAATGTGGAAGAAGTACAAGTATGTATAGATAGATATATTTGACTCCGTGCTTCCTACCTACCCTGTAAGAGACCTGGATTGGTGATATGTATAAACTTAATATTCATCTTTATTATGACGGTAAAAACAGAAGTATAAAACAATATGACAATATTAATGATGATAAATTAGTAAGTTGAAATTTTTATATAAATGTGTTTCATAAATTAATTATCACTTACACGGTTCTGATAAACGGTACAAATATATATTTATCTCAGCCACCACGCTGTTAATATACAATAGAAACGTCCATCGCGTCTCGTTTATCAGTTTGCGATAAAACAAGTGCCTACAATAGAAAAGTTTGTAAAGGAAGCGGTGTATCTTCAAGTCGTTCTAAGAAAACAACATGAAGGTTTATTTGAAGTTCGTACGTATGTACGAGTAGATCGAACTCATCAAACAATCTTCTGATTCCGGTCGGCACTTTGAGGGTGTTGTGAGATGAGATGGGATCTATGGACGAGTTAATCCGACTGGGTACTTTACTGGAAGACCGCTGGTTTAGTTCATGGCTTAACAGTTCAATTATTTAATGTGGTGTACATGTTATGTGGAAACTGTTTTCTGCCTACAGTTCAATTAAGACTAGATGTAAATAAACACTCTTAAACACGTTAAACGCCATCGCCAAAATATGATTTTTCTTAAAAAAACTTTTATCTTGAAATTGGCGTATTTTATCAAAATGTGTACCAATGATATGTACCCATTATGACAAGGATCTGCTGTAGGGTTCTGTAATTATAACAAGTATAAGTTGTGATCTTACTTTTTTTGAAAATTCTGGAACTTTTGTTCATATTTCTTAAAATTTTCCCAGTAAATGTGTCCCCTTGAAAAGAAATACTCTCGAGCACCACGCCGGTCACTTGCATATACGAAATAAGCGATACGCGTGACCGCCGGCCGCCAAATGCGTTTTGAATATGACTTTCGCTTGAGGGCACCGGTGACCACCATGGCGCAGTAAAGTAAATGAAATGAGGTCACCGGTGACCGCCATGGCGTTTAACGTGTCAAGGAAACAGATCTTTATATTGTTTAGATCTAAACAAAGCTTTGCGTTTGATTTTGGCAGCTTTAACAAATTTAAATATTATGTTAGTTTCCTAACCTATCTATTGTAGGTACTAACAATACAAGGAATTACAAGTTAGTTTTAAATGCGAACCGTAAAAATAGAAAATCAGGAACGAGAATAGGCGTACATGCGAAGCGTATCGCTAATGTTTCCGCTCACCAGTGGATCACCCCCTCTGTACAGATAAGGAAACTGCCTCACCAAACTCTGATTGTTTGTGTTGTACATAGATATACTCGTACATATATACGTACAACAAGGGAAATAATTAATTGGAAGTATGCAAATTAATTTGCAAATTAGTAATCCCGCAACTAATTCCCCGTATTTAAATTTAGCGGATTGCTAAATTGGTTTGCGAACCTAACGTCCACAGTTAATTACTATAAAGAACTGCACATGTATGTGAGGAAAATATCACTGCTTGAGAATAAACATTTTTTCTTGGTATACCATCAAAATAGCTACAGACTTTATCACAAATTGATCTTTATAACAATATCTCTGTACAGAATCTAATAGCACAGAATATTTTTAAATTTTAGAGTAGATATAGCTAAAGATTTTTTGCGTTCATGTTTCGTTAAAAATAGTATAAATGAATCTATTTATAAAAACAATTCTGCTCGAAATCATAAATCAGTTTAAGAACGGTATAAAATCTTTTAATACTAAGATTGATCATACATATTTACGAATGATCATAGCAGCTACCAAACATTATGTATCAATATAAAAATTAAACCCGGTAATTCAATAACTGACATTTGTTTTTGTAAACTATTGATAATATTCAAAATACTCATATTTGATAACGATCCATCGTATTATGATAATTCTGAAACTTCAGTATCATCTACCCTTTAATTATTCCACCCTTGAATACAGATCTCCTTTCCATATTTATACTCACTATAAGTTAATTATAAAATTGTTTTGTTTGTAATAAAATTACGTCAGCATTTTCAAGGAGTTCTCATTTAAAAAACATCCCCATAAACTGTCTACTCGACGATCTATGACGATACTTTATATATATACAACAGTGAGGCTACGCCGCTCTGGAGTCCTCCGTTTTTCTTCATTGTATGTTCCGTTAAACCCCCATTCACTCCGTACTTTATTTGGCGCGAGGGTAAATAGCATAAAATGGAAGGGTAGGGCGAAGTAAGTCAATAGAAAAAGAGAATCAACGTTCACTGATTCATTCTTAAAAGCGAACCGAAATATAAAAGCTCTCTGTATTCTCTTTGCTCGAAATAATTAGCAGTATATCCAAATTAGTTGCGCCTTGTAATTTAAAATTTGATTATAAAACACGCCGCGTATGTTTGTTAATGTACACTCTGAAACATATTCTTTCTATATAAATGATAGCTAAATTACCAGCTAACATAAAACATTGAGTTTTAAATTTCGAATTTAGATAATAACATGGATGTTTCGTTCACATCATCATTATATCATACACTACTGGAAATGATTGGTCGTGCTCACAAATACTTAGTTGTTAAATGATGCCGTTCGTGAAACTACTGACAATAAAACCGCAAGAAGCTATGTAAATATTAAGTAAACAGATCCCACGGTTATTGCAATGGCTAGCGTTACGCAAAGGCCAACCGTAGTAAAAATAAACGACCATTTGACATGGACGCATCTCTATAAGAGTGTTATACAACACAAGCGACGTATACAATTTGTTTGGGTTATACCAAGCAGTGATATTATAAACTTTGTATTATGTGCGTTATTTAGTGATAATATAATGATTATTATTTCATCTACATAACATAATTGCAAGTAATATCACATTACAATCAATGTTCTTTGATCACGAATGATAAATAATAGAACCAAGAACTCCAAAATAAATCAATTCGCATGTAAAACACGTTCAATCATCATCGTCAGCCTCTAGATGTCCACTGCTGGACGTAGGCTTCCCCTAATCGGCGCCACTCCTTCTGGTCCTAGGCAATCCAACAGCTTCCTGATGTTAAAACATAAAACGATAAAACATACTTGCTAATAATTATAATAAATGTTAACAAAATATCAAATTGTTTCGTCGTTATCTGGTCCGCACCAAACCTGTTTCTTACTTATTTCGATAAAGAACATTTCACAAAAAATATTTCCTGGAACATTTGATTATTTATTGATATATCGTATCTTAGTATCATGATTAAACTCAAGTTAACTCAATGCTGAATTAGTCTGGACCTGCCATAATATCCACATAGTATAGTAATAAGCAGTGATAGCCTAGTGGTTAAGAATTCAGCCTCTCACTCCGGAGGTCTGGGT
>DWEC01000789.1:0-15272 GCA_018245735.1 Microceris miodesmiata
GAAAATTATTCGCCTTTATGTACTCTACCTACTATTAGTACCGAAATCGAACTGATATGCTTCTCCTACTTAGCGAATGTCACAGTTTATTTCAGAAATTAGTACTCCGGTGGACAGTTCTCGTAGTTATTGGTTGTAACGTATTTAATTATTGCCTGAAACTTTTTATGTCCCGCTACTAATAATAGTACAGAATTATGTACGAGTCATATATTTAAAACATTTACATATATAAAACACAAATGATAGAAGTAAACATCAACTATTTATTATCTGACTAATTCAATTTCTTTTAAATAAAAATGTCTGCCTGTGGCACCTTCATCATTCGTTAATACTAGGATATCATATTTAGGTACATGGTTGTTAATTTAATCTACGACGGGTTGTGAAATATAGTATAATGAAATGAAAGTTACTTTCATTAACACAGACTGAAAGTCTATTTGGTACATCTAATAACAATTGTTCAAATTGTTATTAGATGTACCAAAGCTCGTATCGTAATAAATATAGTAATATAAATTTTGTTGTTAATAAATTAATAATTACGAAAAATGACTAGCATTAGAAGTACAAAAAGTGGAGCGAACGCGTAACGATAGTTATTTACCGCTTTCGAAACGAAATCCATATTTGACCCCGCTTGTCCCACTTTGCGTATGCCACAGTTTATTTCGGTAATGTGTACTTCGGTAAATAACTGCCAATTTTAATGGACCTCCCGTCACATAATATAGGATTTGATGGCTCCGCAAACAAGCTGCACAAACGTTATCGATGGACGTAATGCGGATTTATTGGTCGAGAAATATTATGTGTATAACTTCGTTTATGCTCTTATACCCATTCATTCATTCATAAAAGTATACGAACACTTTTTATGAATATTTTCATGAAACAAATGTGGTTCCATTAAATCTTTTGTTTTAATGACATATGATGTATGTCCACCTACTCTAGGCTAAATGTAATGGTGGGCCTATTAGTCTGATAGTCAGTGACCCTGTTAGCTGAAATATAGGCTTATATGTAGGTATATAAGAATGAATGTATGTGTATGTTTCAGTTGTTTATCACCCTATGACAGGCTTCTATAAATCTAGTTGTAAACCAGATGGGCATGTGAGAATGATTGCACGTTACATTAAATGAAGAGGTGATTCTACCCCTGAGTTGCACCTTATGTTTCGGTTGCAATGTTTGGTTGAACAGACTGATAAAAAAAAGTTCTAATGTAGTTTCAAGGTATGTACCTGCACATCCGTCACAGATCAACGTTTACATCTTTTTGACTCTTTTAAAGTTATGTAATCCAGTGGGCTGTAGAGATCTGCAGTCGCCAACATGAAACTGCCCGCACACCTTTTCTCTACCATAAAACAGTATTTCCTGTAGAAACAGCTTTTCTCTATCCCCGTAGAGCTCGGCAAGCATACATTAACTCGGAAATTTGGCAAGAGCGGCATTCAAAAGACATTTGCTGACAAAACTGAAGCGTATCTGAATATTAGCGGGAGATATTCAAGAAATTAGGGCCCGTGTGCTTATCTGGGCACGAATTCGCAAATTCAGGGGAAAGTATGATCTCTACTAAATTGCCAGCCAGAAAAGTCTCTACACTAGCGCTTTTTGTGCATTGGACATTGTGCATTTAATATTTATATGCTGAAATTATGTTGAAAAAGACGGTATAGAAATCCAATAAACGCACTAACCACTATGCCATAACCCCGCCAATTTTCTAAGGAGTAGCGTGATGCAATATGATCCGAACCTCCTACTCGTATAGAAGTGGATTGGACAACTTATCCGCTTTGAGACGTTAAAGTTGCAGCTTGGTAGAAATCTGTGTTTTATAGTCGATATATACGATAAGATATAAGATAAAAGATAAAGAACTATAATAAGAATAGTTTTTCTAAAATATCCTCTATGTACAGACACCAATTCGTCATATATTATTTGTGCAGATATGAATGAGGCATTTTAAAAGCCATATAGTTCTGTATTTGGCTTAGTATTTCTTTATATTATTGCCTTTTTAATTTGGATTTATGACCAGGTGTGTCCATTAATAAAAAAATCGCGCCGTTTGTTTTATCCTTAGACATGTTTTGATCTTATGGTGCATTGAAAAATCGCTGGTATGAAAGATTTTTAAACGGAGTTAACGGTTGAATTTGCAAATTTTGGCATCACAGGCGATTTTCCAACGCTTTAGTTTATGCCTATAATCATGATCTAGGCGCATATTTAAACATGTTGACATAGTATTTCCAATGCCCAATGATATTTTAACCTTAAAAAAATTCCTACTTCTTTGTTATTCTAATCGGAATAATGATACCCATGATTCCTATTCCTGTAATACTAACAACTGTTTAACTTTAACTAAACGTAACGTCAAGCCGGTAATCCCCGAAGAGGTAGGCAGAGCGAGAAGTGTGGTACAGTTCCACGTTTCACCAGTTACATTCACGTTTATTGGAATAGGTGGTGAGTCTATTGCCATACACCGGGCACATATCCAGACTTCGAGTCATTCTAGAAATTCTAAATAAGCTAAATCCAATAGTAGCCGACACGGGATTTGAACCAAGGACCTTAGTACTACCTTTAACGGCTTTTTAGTTTTAAAATTTCCATATACAACTGTTATATGCAATCTACGAATACAATTACATATAATACACCTTTTTTATAGATTTGAACAAATTAATAAGTCCATTACACAAATGGATGTGACACGCCCACTTGCTCAGTAAGCACGATAAACTAAAACTTGTTTTCTCAGAAACACTTCCTTGCGTGTTACATTTAAGGACCTCACATGATTTGTGAACACAAAACATATAGCTGGAAATCACGGAAGCCATTTAGGTAAAACCATTCCACCCATTCGAACTATTGGATACTTTATTTTCTTTCAACAGATTTCACTCCAGTTTTAACCAACACTACCCGGGGTAATGAGGTTGAGTTAGAGTTGACGAAGAATAACGACAGCATAAGGCTGAGTTTAAGTACCAATCATTAAATATTTTCAAACCTTATTAGTCATCTACTCGTAAATGAATGAAATAACTAGTAGCTAGAAATGACTAGTAACTATGAATTACTAGTAACTAGAAATGACTAGTAACTATGAATTACTAGTAACTAGAAATGACTAGTAAGTAAAAATTACTAGTAACTAGAAATGACTAGTAAAACTCGTATATAAATAAAATAACTAGTATATAATGAGTAGTTAACATAAGTCTTTTCATGATTCCAAACTAAAGCATATACTTACACGATTATTCCTATTGTTAAGATAGAATTCGGCTATAGTGATACTATCGCTTTACAACGATGAAGGCGTAGTCTTTTAACTTAGGCTTAGTAGATTGGTAATATGAAAGCCCATTTCAGTTCCGTACTAAGATTGAAGTTTTTCAATAAGAAGCCAAAGTAAATTTCTAAGCCCGTAACAAAATCATACCCTTGGGCTTAAAGGGCGTAAAAGACAAAACACGATGATGCAGCGAAAAACGATGAAGAAAAACAAAACATGTTTTAACTTTTTTATTTTAAGGATTTTATAATGCTTCTTAGAAGAAAAGGACCCACATTTTGCGCTGTTTGCACGGAACTGAATTAAAAATAATTTAAGTATGACAGTTTCACATAAAAAAAAATCCTTATCCGATCCAAAAATACAATTAATGTGTCCTTACAACCTTTCAATTAAAATTGCATGATAAGTGATTTACAAGCCGATTTTATTAATTTTTTTTTCAGACACTCAAAAAATGCGGATGGTATTTTTTTAACTCTACCATTTAGAACATATCAATGAATAAATAAAAAAAAACACAAAATTAAATTTTCAATGCCTTTACGTAAAATTTTCTTTACGCCCTTATCAATATCACGCTCAAAATTATCAATATCTCTGGGCTCAATACCAAAGGTTGGCTACATTACAAATCAAATTGTGATGTAAAAATATTTTCAAATTCAATAAAACCAAAAGTGCTCGATTATTTTTCCTTCAACATTCTGTCACCGTTTCCATTATCCAATCGCCCCAGATACCTTTGACATATTTATACCCGAGGATTTCAATGCTATTTTGAACACAAAACCGATTGCAGGGTATAAAACTTTTAAAAGCGGACGTAATCCACAGCGCAGCAATACAAATCAAAGTCAGGGCTGTAACGGCTTTGCACTGATTTATCTTACCGGTACAGGTTACCGGAATTACGTTAACTGAAGCCCGGTTCCAGGTTTAGCGACTAGCGATAAACTAGTAAAAAAAACATAATGCTGACTTCCACTAGTTGAAGAGGCACTTGAAGAAGTAGAATGTTAAAAATAACTAATAGAGTAGTAGTAGTAAGGATATTGTCATAAGTGTAAAGTGAAATATTAATTGTGTACAAAATAATATCATGGGTGGCTCCTTCAAGCGTTATTTTTAAAAGTGAACATACCAATAGTTCACATTTTGAAATATCTCCGCTCAAATAGAAAATACCTGGCTGTAGCTAGGATATTGCGCAACTTTACATTAATAAAGAAACTGGTACATAACTAACTTGTTTCTCTAATAAATATCAAGGTGTCTTTAAATTTATAATAGGTTAAATATAAGAACTATAGTCATTTGGATAATTCAACATAACTAAAACCGATTAAAGGATATAATTTCTATTTTATACTCTAGCTGCACTAACACTTCCTTTGAGAAATCACGTAGCATTTACGTTCAGTGCTACGCGTTCTACGGCAGCTACGCTCGCTACATGTGCTACGAAAGCGTTACTATTCTTATAAATTTTCTTTTCTTAAAAAGGACACTTGAATGTCACGAAAGATTTTTTATCTTTTCATTTTGTCTTTCAACACTCGTTAGAGACACCCTTCACTATGTCTTTGTATCATGTATAATTTCAGGTTTGTTACAGGATCAAGCAAAACTTATCTACGTCTGTATATGTGTATGTATATAATTATGAATGTGCACACTAACACTTTCCACGATTAAAGGAATTTTAGTACGCATTATAAGTCCAAGACCATTTTGGGATTTTTAGTTCAATTAAGACATAAATGCATCCCTCTTATGGTGAACTCACCGTAGATAATATGCATTTGCAAGAAACAAAAATATAAAGAAAAATTTACATAATTCTCACAAAAAAATTAAATTCTACCTAAATTTTGTAACTCTACAACACTTTGCTGCAAACTAATGATATGTATCAAAATTATAATATTGTTCATTACCTTTATATATTAAAATATTACTCAGTCTTAACCGTTAATCTTACAATTTAAGACAAATAACCAATTTTTGTATTATTTTAACATATAGAGTCTGCGAGATACTTTCTGTGCTCGAATACATTGCTCCAGCTTTAATTAGAAGTAATCAATACCGGACATAGATAGAGCCGGATTTCGTTTCTGCGCTGTTGTTATCTGCACCAATATAGAGTCTCATTTGTGGCGATAATAGAGGTGTTGGCTTCAACAGAGCTATTTATAGAGTTATTCGAGGTATTTTCGTTTTCTTGTTAACTAACTGAAATTATTTTGTACGTACAAATAGAGTAAATTCAAACTTAACATTAAAATCTTACAAAAACAAATTTTCATGCGTTTGTAGGATTTAATTATAAGAAAACTACTCATTACATCGCAATATATTTACTGTCAAATATTAATGGTATTAAATATTAATCGTATTCCTTTCACATCCTGTTTTATTCCCGTGTTTAGCTCAGTGTTTATCTCTTTCATTCCACTCCGTTACCATATGAGTTCACCCGGTATTCATTTTCTCCTTGTTAATATTATGTTCAATCTTAATTCAATCATGTTTTCCTCAGCTTTTCCCTACATTATGTTTGTGACACCGTTATAACTTCTCATCACAACATATCGAAACTACTCGTATGTATGCGAAACGATTTAGTCTTATCTTTCCTTTTCCCATAGTATTCATATACATATGTAACATCACGACTATGATACGAAGTAGGCAGATGAATTTCAAGTTAGAAAAATCCAATACTACTCAACCTAGGTATTGAACTCAGGACCTCTCGATTGGTAGTCGTAGTTGTAATCAATCAACCAACGAAGCACATGTACTCGTAACGTTAACTATAAAAATGCGGTTGATTTTTACATTGTAGTATATCAAATTTTTCGTCTTTCTCGACATTAATAACTTATAAAGCACCAAGTGATAATAGATAAACGGCGTGAGGTTACAGGGCCAAAGTTTTGCAAGCACAGGTGATATGTCAAGCTTATATAGATCATCGAGAAGCGTATTCTGCTTAATAATCATCATCATTATACCATCAACCTGTCTCAGTTCATCACATGGACCTCCCCCTAATCGTCTTGTTAGTGTAAAATATCCTTAAACAAGCTGTAATTGTATTAAAACGTGCCTAAAGCAGCCAGGAATGTGACTTTAGTAAAGCCGATAATTATATTATTTCCTTAAAATGGCTCTTGCCGCTTATTGCCTTCTATTAATAGATTCTATCGGCAAAGTGCAATTGATATTGGGCTTGTACTTAATATTCGTTTTAACATTTTACATACAAATGCGATTATATGTATAAATAAGTATAACTTTTATGTATTACACCTTGTCTGAATTTCTTAATATTGCAATTAAACCATCATACTTTGGCGAAAAATGCTGAAAATCTAATTATTGTACTCTGTCAGTAACATTATCATAATCTCGTTACACAGAAATAAACTACCGTTAGCTGTTAAGAAGAAACCAAATTTAGTTTTCCTCGAGACATTCTAAATTCAAATTTGAATGTTCTTTTCTATAAAGTAATTGTCATTAATGAACATTAAAGTCAAACAGATAGAAATAGTCGCTTTTATTTAACACGCCCCAAGAGATCGAGAGTGAAGAAACGAAGTAATGGAACTCTCGCCGCTTTTTGTAGTAGACTGTTAATCGTTAAGGTAAGTACATTTTACAGTACATAACAGTAGAGTTTTGATGTGAATATCTTCTTTATAGAGTGTAAAACAGGTTTTTACTTATACTGTCTTTACAAAGTGTTATACGGAAATTTACACAAGCTCTTTTATAGAACGTAATAACGGTTTATATAAAGGTTTTCGGAGACTGTAATACGGGTCTCTACATAAACATCTTTCCAGATCGTAATACGAGTCTGTGCGGAACATCTTCATAGACTTTATTATGGGTTTGCGCATAAAGATCTTTATACATTATAATACAGATTTTGAAAATTGAACAGCAGCTTACAGGCTTTCAGTGTTGACAAGACATTATTATTATATCGTCACGGTAGGTCCCTTGCAGGGTATGTAGAGATACTAAACATATATATGTTTTATGATCATCGTTGATAAAATATGCATAGATATGCATACATATTACATGAATGTACGAGTATGTGCGTTACTAACAATGTTGATGAAACATACGTAGAAATATGCGGTTAACATTGTCAATTCTGCGTAGCAATGTGAGATATGCTTTGACCTAATTTGCGAAGCCACACCGCAGAGCGAATTCGAACCGTTTGTTTGTGCTGGTTGATATTCCAGTGTTGTCCGATACGTAGGAGCACATCGGATATTAACACCGAAATATTTATCGGTTCATTTATTTCGACGTCCTCTGGCTGTAAAACTGCGTATAATGTAAAATGTCAGGTTATTAGGTGGGTTTTAATAAGGACTTTTCTGCTTTTTGAGATCTTTGTTCCAAAAAAAATCTAACTGGAAAAACATGGACTAAAAAATACTACACTCCTCTGCCTACCCCTTTGGGGAATATAGGTGTGATTTTAAATTTTTTTCACCACGAGTTGCACATGTTATAGTTAGGCTGCCGTTAATATTTGTCTTCTCAATGTATTGTAACATGTAATTTCGATATTTATAATGTATATAGAATGACATGAACTAATGCAGTACTACTTTACTTCGGTTTACTTTACAGGACATTAATTGCAAAATTTTGGGCGTAAAAGTATTTTTTTACCGTTTAAGGTAGTGTGTACAGCTAAAAATTAAAGTTGCAACATCTATAGTTAAATAAATGATAAGTATTATTTGATATAAGAATGTATGTGGATTACCATAAAATTTCTTAGACGACAGCATGTCACTATTGCTTTATTATTTGCAGTTCCCTTGACTCAAAAAGAAATCAACTATACTCTCAAACTCTCACTCAAATATAAACTAATGACGTTTTAAATAAGACGATAAAATGTATAACTCGTAATAAAAATAAGCAAGAGTTTGGATTAGAAAATAACGAAATGTAAAAGAAGAATTTAAATAAAAAATAAGACTACTGAAATTAGGTACTCACATACATAATAGGAAAACAAATCTAGTATTTTAGATTTTTGCTTAGAGTCCGGAGCGGTATGGACGGAATACTACATACAATTAACCCGTCAATTGAAAATACAACGTGTAGCTGCAATCCGGAACGGATTTGACCCAAATTGTATAGTTTGGACCGGTTGTGACCTAAATTGTACAGTTTTATGGTCCGGCCAATACCGATGAGTATACCGGTAAATTGCCTTCCGTTTAGATCTGTGCACGCTTCTATTTGATTGCGCATCACAATTTAAAAGTATTTCATTCAAATAATCGATGTTACATTACGTTTGCATAATTTATGGGTTATATTTTTTTTATGAAAATACGACTTAATAAGATGTGTAGTAAACATAACATTACGCGTGTAATCCTCGAAGAGGTAGACGGAGGAGTGTAGTACACTCCCACGTTTTAGTGACGTTTACGTCCCATGGAATAGGTGGTGAGTCCATTACCATACACCGGGCACAGATCCAAACTCCAGTCACTATTAGAAATTTCAAGATAGAAAAGTCTAATAGCATGCAACCCGACGATCGAACCCAAGACTTTACGATCGGTGGCCGCACGTAGAGAGTGGTAAGCTAAGATACTACCATCATATTATGGGTTGAAGTACGGTGATTTTGAGACCCAGCTCTAAATTGTATCTTGCACTACTTTTTCAGCTCCAAGAATAATTTACATATGAAAATAATGAACTTAAACTATATAAGTAGCTTAGAATTCAGAGGTCCAATAAAAGTTTGAAGCCATGAGATATGTTGTTTGGATCAAATGTATATTCAGTTATGACAATTATGATAATTTTCATTCATCATTAACATAGTCTATTTTATCATTTTATTCTTCTATGCTGGTCTCCTCTTTTAGACTTTAAACTTGTACACTTTACATATAAAGTAGTCTGCATTATAGGAAAATGAATTCATTGTAATTTCATTGTAAAAACTATTGACATTTGCACAATACAAAAACGAAATTTCTGAAATTATATTTACATAACAGGGACTGCAATTCCAGAAATCAAATACGCACTTTAAAATCTAAAATTAGGCTATTTTTAGTGATGGATAAAATCACATTGCAACATTCAGAACTCTTATTGAATAGCATCGCGCAAACGATATGTGGAATTATATAACTATGGGCGCGGTCGGTTATCGGGAGTTAGAAGAAAAATTTTCATAAATGAGTTCGTAAAGACAATAACACGTCGAATGGTTGGGGCTATTTGTAGCTATAAACCTTTTTAATAGAGCTTTTAGAACAATATTTCAACTTTTCACAAAGAAATCGATCGGTAAGTAGCGTAATGGTGGACTTAAATTTAAATTCAAATGCGAAATTCAAATTCAGAACCTTTTCCTCATCATAAAGCATGAACATATATTTTAAAATACCTTCAAAATTATATACATACAAGTTATTGATTTTGTAGGTTTTATAAGCCTCATGGGTGCGGCAGACTGCGAAAAATAGACTAGAGGAAAAACATATCGGTATTTTTTCATTACAGTGTTAATCGACACGCGATATGCGTAACAATGCAACCATATTATAAATTATTCATGATCTAATTAATCTGATCATTATATAATAAAATGTACGAGAATTAACTAAATTGTAACTTAGAGTTGTCTATAAATAGGCTGGGAAAAGCGATACCTTCCAAGCGATATTTTTTATTGATATATCTTTTTAATAACTTAAAGTATCCAATAGTTTCAAGCATAATAGATCGAGAGAAATACTCTATAGTTATTTTCTTATGATTGGTATGTAAGAAAATGCAAATTTCGGGTCTTGACCCGAAAGAGCAGGTTGTTATGGGACAATAAACACCAATAATAAACACAATTGCTTAACGAATTTTGTTTACGAATTCTGTATGAAAATCGTTAGATATAATTATGTATTATGAATAATTTGTCCTAATCAGCGCAGATTAGTCATGTCATATATTATTGATGTATTGGATCACCGAACGATAATCGATTTTGTATTTTATGGCAATGAAATAAAGACCAAAATTTTTTAATACATTTAATTGGCTGTTGGTAACATCTTATTATTAATTTAGTATTGTATCGAAGCGGAAGGACTTAACATATACTTCACTACTTTGCCAAGAGGTGATGAAAACGTTTTTACGATTTAAATATCTTACCAAAACATTAATGTCTCTAACCATTTATCGATTACACACTGTACACCGAATGTAGAATTTATAATATATTAATGATACTTGAGATTAAAGAACTTAAAACAGCATGATAACTGTCATAATATTCTCCACTTATCGCCAGAATATTTAAATTTTGTTCAAAACTATAGTCACTTTAATATACTTTAGAGCTTAATATAATTTCTAGAAGTTATAGCTGCATCAAAATTAATCCAGTTAGTAATATTTACAAGAGTGCAAAAAAATCGTAATTTATAAAAAGCATTGCCCCAAGCATTAGACCGTCTTTCGACATAACGGTCGTGATACAGTCAGCAAATTCAAACACGTCAAAAAGTTAAGCGAATCGACTTAACGATCGATTCGCCTAATGCTGCTGACGGTACCTAGGGAATGACAGGAGCACCGGGATCGTCTGAAATGTAGAAACTAATGCTTTTGTTACGGACAGGCAGACGATGTAGCTGTCCGAACGTATTGATAGACCATTAACCGTAGTGGATTGGTCCATTTTTATTGGGACGCAAAGCGATTAGGAATTTAATACTTGAGTACTGTATATGTCTCTTGTGCAGTTTGTATAAAGTGTATTGGTTAACGAAAGTACACATAAATGTAAATAGCTATATATTTTTTTGTAAATAGCGATAAGAGATCCGCCATTAACGTCACAAAAGGTTATACAACACAAATAGGAATATTGTAGTAACAATAACTTAAGACCAATATTCCAACAGTGGAATGATAATGGGTCGATTATATTTATTTATTTATTTATAATAACTTAAGTTTTTAGCGGGGCAAAATATTACATTTCTTGTTCTAGGTTTGTATTTGTATATTCTTGTTCTAACTTTAAGATGTATTGATATGTAGTACCACTTTTCTAGCATAAGAACTTTTCCCCGCCATGTAAATTATTCAAAGTTGTTTAATATAAAAACGGCTTAAACTGTAGATTTATATTATGTTCAATTTGACTGGCCTGTTGATATAGTCTTTATCGATCTTACCTATTGTGTCGCTGGTTCGAGCTTGATTCTCTCTCAGTATTTGATCTGTGTGTGAATGTAAATTGTATCTATAAAGGTTTGACTTTAGAATTTATATTTTTTTCATCTCGATTGTATTCACCGAAGGGATAGACAGAGGAGTGTTGAAAAGTCCCTCGATTTGCCTATAAAATTTTACGTCTCGCCATTAAATAGGTGAGTTTATTGCCATGTATTGGGTACATAAGTAGACTTAGAACTCCTATTGAAATTTCTAAATTAGAAAAATCTGACAGTACCGACCCGGAAATTGAACTTGGGACCTCGTTACCAGTAATCACGCTTACAATCATTCGACCAACGAAGTAGTCAACTTTATATAAATTTGTATTTATCAGCCGTTTGGTTAATACAATACACCCTTTACCTAGTTTGGATAGGAAGTCCGAATACAATGTTATAAAGTAAATTGTATTTCCATTTTGATACACACACTAACATGTGAATATTTGAAACAATAGCCCATGAAAACGCGAAATTCTGTAAATCATAATAGGTCCGTTTATCTAGCTTTCTCACTTGTTCACACAAATAAGTAACGTAGTAATTCTAGCGCCATTAACACAACTGATATCTGTTATTTCAACAGTTACGTTTCAAACCGAGTTTTAACCGTGCAACTACCGGTTCTAATTAGCGCAGTTCGCGCGAATGGGGTAATTTTGACCGGATACAGTTATGGGTAGCGAGTTAGGGTTGAAACTGGGACTGATCCGGTCCCCCTGTTTAATGTAATTGTTATGGCGTTGTACAGCGGTTTCACCTAGTTTTAGGTATATAGTTTAAACTCAAGTTACATGGTAATTTACTACTACGGCAACCCTTCACAGGGGATCACTGCAACATTTTGTACAGTTATGTCCAATAGTTATTGACCTCCTGCTAAATATCTTTCATATCTTAGTTTACTAAAAAATGTGTATAGACTCCCTTTTTACGATTGTCAACAAGCATTTAGTTACCTTGGTAGACTTTGGTACATACGTCCAACGACCAACCCTTTCACCGTCAGCTAAAATGGTGGTTGGTGATAATGATTATGAATTCCAAATCTCTACGATGCATAGAAACATACTTTTTAAAATTCATATAAAAGCAAAAATATTAAACGAATGAACATCATACTCTATAATTATATAAACAAAAAGCCGTAACAAAATATACCATCAAATTTACATTCAAACAGCATACTGTTCACATAAAGAAGTATGTTGTACAAGAAACTTAGGAACCCAATTTCCATCCGCGCATAATTTACATAAGCGGAACGAACACTAATTAAATTTGAAACTATTATAAAAACACGAGTTCCAACGTTACCGAGAAAAGTTGGAAACGAAAAAAAATTTTGTAAGTCACTTGTCATATCACATGCGAAAATATATCAAGCGAGTTTTAGGCAAATTATACACATGTCAAATAATAGAAACAGAAGTTTGCTCTATGTATTAAGTCACAAAGTCACTCTTAAACAGAACAATATACATTATACATATGTATATGTAAGTGATATACATATACGTATATGTATAGTTCCGTCCATTATTTACCACAAAAAACAACAAGCAAATAGATTTTTCAACATTTAATAAACGAGTATATAGGAAATGAGGGTCAGGATTTATTTTCAATTTACAAAATTACAAATATTTTCATTCAATTGTGTAATTTTTTCTAGTCCGCCCTGTCACGCGGTAATAGGTGTTGTAATAACAAATCCATAAAGATTGCCTTTCGACTTTTGCTCTGAAATACTCGTGGTGGATGCTCCAGCCACATAACTGGGAGAAATGAATATGAATTTGAACTCAACGCTGAAGAATTTTTCAATGTTGGCTGAGTTATACGCGATGAGCGGATTCAGTTCTTAAAATTATACAATTATGGACATTTGTGCTGTACAACAAAGTTATCACTCCAATACCGACGCCGATTCCATAGCAGGTCGGCTGGAACACCGAAATGACTAAAGTATATGAATATTTGTAATCGGATGAACATTTTAAATCTGTTTAGATACGGTGTTGGCTAACATAAAGTATGACTAATTTGTAATCGACTAGCGAAGAACTAATATTCCATAATGTTTAATAAGGAAATGTTTTAAAAATCTGTTGGGTTATCGTAGCAGGTGCAAAACAAAATAGAATACCATCTTATTAACTCTATAACAAATTTTATTGTAAATATTAGATTCATAAATAACGTAATAATAACGAATCTTAACTAATTTTCATAAAAATACTATTTACAAAATTCAAAAATATATATTACATTTTAATAAATTATACTTTTTCAATGAACTTTTAATGAATAAATTTTTAAATGAACGAATTTAATGAACGATATCCTCGTTATAAATAAATCGCTACGTAAATTATTATCATGTATAAAAAATAATTAAAAACGCGACATACTCTACATTAGATCAAACATGTTACGTGATTGCTACGGACCTCACGTAGCGACATTATCAGCGAGTTAGTTAACCAAGTTACGGCTACAGTTGCGCTAGTTGGAAGTTAGCGGACAAATATTGTGACGACTCAACCCTAAGTTGGTTCAGGATATTGACAAGGAAAAGATATTTTATCAATTAATTTGTTCAATTAATTAGTGGGAACAATGCTTTTCGTATTCAATGGTGGAAAAAATATTTTTTACGGTGTATTATTATATGAAACAATTTCCTATTGGATGTGGTATTATCTTCATATTGGTGGACAGATTAGACAACACTGAATATTGTTATAATCTCCAAATGTACTAAGTAATCTCTTATATAGCTCAAAGAACAATTATAATGACATATAAAAATTATTTACCAGTAGTCCAATGTGCACGTATTACTGATTGTTATATGTACTTTCAAATACAATAGATTTCTCAACTATATATATTTAAATACAATGCATACTGGTTTATTTCTACTAAATTGCTTTATGTATGTGCAGACGTCAAAGCTCTTTGAATGCATGTATGCTAGGCGAACGACCATTGCTAAAAGCTTTACATGCCATTGGTTACAGATATGTCTACGCAGATGCTACGAGCGTAGCTGCACGCTATGTTTGCTACGAAAGCTATTGATGTTATCTTGAGTTTGAACTACGATATTCATAGGCAAACATTCATACTCGTATGTGGTCTTGGCCGTTCATTCATAAATTAATGTAAGGTATCAGATCTTATACAAAAGGGACGCATTCATAGTTCAATTAATGTATTATTTATTGCATTCGACAATTTTTTAATCTAACACAATAGATGCAGTAACATAGCCGATATATGATGTAATATACACATGTGTATATTTGTATTTATTGCATTTATAATCGCCTGTGATCAGTGTATGGCAATAAGCTGTATGGCAATAAGCTCACCACATGGCACTTAAACGTAACTAGTGGATCGCGAGAGTGTACTACACTCCTCTTCCTACCTTTTCAGGAATTACCGGCATGATGTCATGTTTGTTATTCTACCTCCAAATATAGAAGAAAACAGCAATTTTAAGAAATTCTCATTAAGATTCAGAATATAATCCTCTACATTGTAAATATTTTAATCATTTTCACCACCATATACTTCCAGTTAAGTATTTAATTCTGTTAAGTTAAGTA
>DWEC01000790.1:0-15249 GCA_018245735.1 Microceris miodesmiata
AATGTTACGTGTGTTACGTGACATCAAATCTTTGAAAGGACCGTGCTACTTGACACGGTTATAGTTTTTGATGTCTTTTTCCATAAAGATGTATTAAAAAAACATTCATTGTTAACGGTTATACTATGCACGTCAGACTCATAACGGTTTGTTGTCAAACAACAGCACGGAATTAGATTTTTAGATCTATACTTACTCATTAACATGAGAACCTCGACAAGGTTCAAACTTAAAATTTAACGAATTACGCTACAATGTTTACTGTTCTCTAATTTGACGTGTTGCTTAACGATGTAGTATTAAAATAATTTATATAATTTCAGTATTCTTCGTGGCGGGTAGAAGATTGTATGTAATAAAAAATCCCGCCGGAAACGTGTTGGGCAGAGTCTCCACTTGTGTTGGCGTAAGTACTCAATTACATACATACCGATAGTTGCTTCCCTTTCACGTCTGCTATAAGTGAATATAATTAGAGAAAGGGGAATGCTGCTGTCCCAACATGGTTCGGTATTTATCAATCGTTTCTAAATTTTCTAAACCATTCATATTTTTTTCTCTTCGATTTCTCGAATCATATTTCTCGAAACTATCTATCTTCACTAATGACGTTGTTAAAAGCGACATACGTGTACTGAACAAGTCCCAAAGGTACCCGTTCCCAGGAAATCAGAAGCAAAGGTATGTATAACAAAAGTAGAAAATTTATGTTATTCCATTTATCCATGTAGATACTCATTACAATAATTAACAATTTAATTAAATCCGCAGTACACTTATTTGTTAAAGCCATATAAATAAAGTCATGTAAATAAATTAATATAACAAACATATAAATTACATTCCACATATGGTGGCTTTGACGTTGTACATGAACAAAATTTAGTTTTGTTCTACGAGACAGTGGAACAACACGAGAACTGTGGTACAAAGCGCTAGCAATTTATTTAAACCATTATCATAATGTCAACTAATGACATACTCCATAATTTATTACATTTTTGTCACGAGGAAAACAAATGTGAATAACACAACAGAGCTAATTGATTTTAAGCATCAATAATATTATTAACTTGTAGTAATTGCGACTGTTAAAGATTCTTGTTTCAGATTAATAAAGACTTTGAAATACTAAATATAAGTATATTAAAACACATACAGGCAACCGATTTTAATATCAAAATCAGTTAAAATTTCTTAAAAGCATTAATTAAAGTCAGTACTTACATATGTGGAGTACAAAAAATAGTATTTATAGTTTGTGGTAAAGGGGTATAAAAAATCACCACAAACGTAATAATCCAGTCCGTACCGTTTGGAGAGATGACAGTTCATATTACATAGTTGTAACCTTTACATATGGTTTGCATATGAATTGCCGGATGGTTGTACAGTGAAATTAGCATAATTTATTAAGCTAAGACATGTGACCGAATGATTATATGTTTACATTGTTCAAAGTACGTGTATACTATATACACAGTTTACCACCGAATCTCATTAGAACAATTGTTAATATCACTTCGACTTTGTTAGGTAGGTACTATACAAAGTAGTCATATAAATATTATTAGATTATTAAATGTGCGACTCGTCGATCACTTACATAAGAGATGATAATTAAATCATTAAAACACATTACATTATAATAAAACACAGTTTAAAAACAAGGTGGTTCAAAGCCAACATCTGAAAGATCTAAAAGTCTTCGACGGAGTTCTAAGTCTTCAAAATTAGCGTGCATTTATGAAGTGAGTGATGTTGAAAGAAGAACGGTAGATAATATCGGAGATACTTGGCACGCCGTGATCTCTGCCTGCCCCTGAAGGGAGTTGTCGTGGTGATCTTTAAAAATAATAACTAAAATATACTGTACAAATGTTAGTCCTGTTTTTATAAGTATGCCATAAAGTTACAGTCCAATGGCATTGTGTCCTTTTGCAAGCCTTTCGCTTGCACTCCAAATGCAGGCCCTCTCAAAGCGCCTGAGGCGTCCGTGTAATTATGGTGCGATGTGTCACTGTCAGGCAGACAAATATGCTGGCATATTTTGCTCATAATAACTCGCCGTTCGCATTATGCATAATTTAGATTTCAAATCGCCTCAAATAAACATATCGTCACGTCTGTGTTTCACCGAATAGGTAAACAGAGGAGATTAATACTGCCACTTGTCACTGTGCTTTATTAGTTATGTTAAAGGTGTGACAAAATAAGGTGGCGTGCTTATTGCCATACATCGGGTGCAAATAAAGTTAAAAAAACACGAATACAAATAATTAACAATCAATTCAATCAATCTTTCAATCAATACTTTCATGAATCAATCTGTTCAAGAGAAATTTCAATCAACCAATCTTTTTCTGGATGCGGGTCTCCTTTCTGAATGAGAATGGTAAGGCCATTTCCACGCTGCTCACACGCAAATTTGTATTCTTACGGCACTTTAGAAAAAAATTATGGAAACCTTTAAAGTGTGTAGGTTTCTTCACTACGCTTTCCTTTACCGTTGTAGAAAATAATGTTTATTCATGTTAACAACGCCCATGCTTAATACGAGTACATCAATATTGAGTAAATTGTAAATTTAATCCCAGACCTCAATGCGTTCAATGGAAAACCATTTGACACCTAGAATATAATTAATACTGTTCAGATTAATGAAAATACGTCCGTAGCCACACGTGGAATTGCATTATTACCGCAGTAAATTAACCTGTCCATATCACATTCGCGTCACCAAATCCATTACGCTTTGCCAAATTTATTTATGAACGCGACATTCCAATAAAAATATGTTTATTGGAAATATTTTTCATACGAAATATTTTTCACATATGACTTCGTTCCTCGTTCACATGTAAAGTTGTTGACATATCTTGCGTTCCTTCTTTCAGTTTTTGAGAAGTACTTTTAATGATTTTAAAGAAGCTTGGACACTTTCTTAGCATTCAAGAGTATGTTAAATTACATCACAATCGTTGTCGCGATTTTAAACTTAACAGATAAGGAGTTATTTTCGTTTTTGTAACAATTGTATAAATTTATCAAAATATCTGACAAGCGCAAGTATTTTCTTTAACAACAATTCGTTTTTTATCATGTGATCAGATTACGTGAATGAAATGTGCCTTATAAATTTAGCTATGATGTGCCTTATATATAGATTTAACTGTTTAGCTGTTGGTGTAAATCGTCCCAGCATTACACGCATCGCATCTCCTAGTAATAGTCCACGATTCCTAGGTTACATACATCTCTGCTTACACGTACAATATGAACATTATTCAATATTATACAGTAATAAACATTTCTTAAATATATTATGTGTTTTATGCTATTGGAACAACTGGAAACTTTTTCATTCACCCAGCACGCGGTGATAAAGTCATGTAAGAGCAAGGAGAAGCGTGAACACTGGTTGGACCACGCTGATGACAAGTATGATGCAAACCTTATCGAAGATATTAAAAGCCTTCTCCGAGTACTTGTCCTTTTCATACCCTTGCCGGTCTTCTGGGCGTTGTTTGATCAGCAAGTAAGTAAAAAATGCTGATAAAGTTTTTAGATATACATACTTGTGGTTTTTTCGTTAAAGGCAAGATAACAACATTTCATATAATTCAACGTAACACTTTTAATTCGGTCTCATGATTTTTATTTTATTAAAATACCAAATATAATTTCCATTTAAGGGTTCTAGGTGGACTTTCCAAGCTGACAGAATGGAGCAAGATATCGGTAGGTGGACGTTGAAAGCTGATCAAATGCAAGTGCTAAACCCACTTCTTATATTAATATTTATTCCTCTGTTTGAAGTTGTAAGTATCGAATTGGTATATTAAATTCAAAATAATGAATTACAGACATTAGTAAAGGTAGCTTAAACAGGTCAGACTATGTTAATAGGCTGAAGCTGTGTACTCGTAACGCTATAAAAGTTTTTTAGGGAAACTTATCAGCTGTAATATCACAAAAATTAATAGTTCTTTTATCTTTTACATAATACTTTATTTATTTCTATTATTTGTATCTATCTAATCAAAAATAATTTATTTTCAGGCTATTTACCCATTTCTAACATGGTGCAAGCTAGTCAGAAAACCTCTGCATAAAATGATCTGGGGCGGTATCCTAGCCGCCTCTGCATTTGTTATTTCGGGAATTGTTGAATTAAGCCTTTTGGTTAGTGTCAAAAGAAGTTATAGTAGTCGTTTAGGATGATTCCCTTATTAATTTTATTACCATATATTTTCAGCCAACTTACGGTACACCAGTATCAGAAGGCTTGGCACAATTAAGAGTATATAATGGATACAATTGTAATTTTACATTGCACACAAATTATGTGACCAAAGACGACAATAATGCAGATGCGGTTGTGATCGGACCTCTAGGGGTGTACGAAAATCTGTACATTGAAGCTGACAAAGTCATAGAATTGCCCTACTCTCTCCAAGGACAAGCGAATGGTGCATGCGAAAATATATCTGACAATGGTCATTTCAGTTTATTTGAGAAAACAGCGAATTCGTTTTTCATTAACAATAACGCAGTTTCAAATTTTACTGATAATAATGATAAAGCTATTGATGGAGTCAATATCAGGTAAAAATTCGACCTATTTACTTAATTTGATGAATGTTGATATTATTACATTCGTTTTTTAATTTATGACATACTCTATAATTCATCATGTGCAGTGTTACAATGTTTTGGTGAGTAATAGTTATCATAGATTTTGTTCCAAAATTCATACATTTTAAGTTCTTTTTTTGAGTTAATTAATTCATAACGATTTCCAATAAATAACAAATTATCTTCTTTAGATGTCATCGGTGGCCAAGTGATATTGCCACCATAACCTGCCGGTGTGGGATTTCCGTAAATGGCAAAATTGGCCCACATTGTTGTCATTTGTTTTATGAAATTTCTATCTCGATTGTTTACATCACTCTTTATTTTAACGTAATTTTCCCAAAGCGGCTCACATTTTAATAGGTAGCATAATTCGTCGCCTTGTGCAGCACCATTTACTCTTGTTTTTATGCCCGCCATTGATGTCGATTTAATGGAATTGAATCTCCCATTATAGTTAAATTTGTACACGAACATGTTGCTGCCGTTATGCAATAAATGCATTTTAATGAATTTGTAAATTGAATATTTATGAATATCCGAAGTGTATTTTAGAAATTCATTGAGAGATAGATCAGGATAGTTTTTAAAATATTTTCTGGCAATTGTATCCGCTATGGATTTGTATATTTTGGTAGTATAGTTGTAACTACATTCACTTCTAAAAGGTACCATATATTTAAAATTCGTAGCTAAAGATTGTAAGTATGACGGGTTATGAATAAACGGTATCACTTCTGATAGGCTTTCCTGTGTCGTAAATCCTGCTAAAATGGAAATATTAAAATCACCGTTACCTTTTTCATATTTATTGAAGTTCGATTTTGTTAATAACGATTTATCCGATTCTTGTTCAATGACTGGTGAGAATGGCACTAATGGTTTCTGTAAGTCTATAACTTCTTTAGATGTATATATGTTATTCCAAGCTGCGACAATGTCTTGTGTTGGTGCTTTTTTATAATCTTTATGGCCTGCTTCTTCAAGTTCTTTTTGCAATCTAAATCGTTCCAATGTGTTACTACCTTGAAATATCGACGGAGAGTACATTGTGCCGCTTTGAATAATTATCTTTTGAAATAACTTTCTGTACTTACTTAACAACAATAATGATATTATTGTCCCACCGGAACCACTACCCATTAGCGTTATTTTATTCTTATTACCACCAAAATGCTTAATATTATTTCGTATCCACTTCAAACCAGTAATTATGTCCTTTAATCCCATGTTTACATTTGAGTCTGATTCGTTAACTTTTAAAAATCCAAACGGTCCGATTCTATGTGTCAAACTTATGAATAAGATATCATGTTCGATCAAAAAGTCAGGACCATACACATGACTGAAACTTGAAGTAAATGCGTATCCGTGGATCCATACAATAATGGCCTTCAATTTTTGTTTTTTATGCGTCCGTATACCGGGTGTATAAATATTTAAACGAAGACAATCTTCGTAGCCATACAGAGCGTGTTTGTGAACAATGTGCGCCTGTGCACATGCCCCGTGATATTCGGTACTTGCGTCATAAGGCTTGAGGGTACCCTTGACAGGTTTTGGATTTTGAAATCTTAGACGCCCAACGGGAGCCCTTGCATATGGCACACCATAAAAAGCAATGTACCATTTTTGCTCAAAGACTGTCATTTCCTTAATACCAAAAATTATCCCTTGCTTTAAATTGACTTGAACTCTGGACGCGTTTGATTGAAAAAGGAAGATCAAAATTATGTAAAGGGAAATATGCATTTTGATGACGGTTCGATGATAAGCCTCAGCGGATTCGTTCAAGAGATTTAATTAATTTTTACTGCTTCTTATTTCCAATTAAGTACTACGTAAACATCAATTGTTTTTTAATGCTTCGATAAAAATAACAATGAAGTGACCTATTAAATTTTTTTGCGATTTACATTCAACCAGTTTTTTCCATATTGTCGTGAATTTCTTCGTACATATTTTTCACATAATTAGCTGGAATCTACATAGGAATTGTACTTAATTAGACAGCATAAGGAATACAGTGTAACTAATTACTTACATAAAACAAATCCACAATTCATCGGTCGAATATTATTGTAATTAATTGATTATGTTTTCTTCTAACTTCAACGCTTACATAATTTATAAGATGGAGGTTTTTTAAGGTTTTTGGCGAACGTAAATGATGTGGTTAAAATCCAGATTATAAATAATAAGAAAAATAGAACTATATTAAGTTTACAAAGCGACGACATTAGACAGAGCACAATAGACAGAGGAACATATGACGTGATTGTGAACGACAACACGGTTATGAGGGACTATTCATTCAAAACAGGGGCAGTATACACAATAAATATATATGAGGATACGACTGGAAGCTACGTGAGTATTACGCATTTCTCATATTTCTCTCTCGGCATATATATTAAATTATATAATTATCTATAATTTAAATTAAATATGATCCGTTGCACAGTGCTAGTTTAATATCACGTGTTAAGAACTTACTATAACCACCCTATTACAGTGTTCTAATGTTTTGTTTAGATGGCGAATGCAGTGCTAATAACCCCGCCAAACAGCATCCACATACTGTGGCTGATTCCACAGTACGTAGTGATGACGATGGGCGAAGTCATGTTCTCGGTGACAGGCCTGGAGTTCTCCTTCACGCAGGCGCCGGCAAGCATGAAGTCGGTGCTGCAATCTGTCTGGCTGCTCACAGTGGCTTTCGGCAACCTTATCGTGGTCCTCATCGTTGAAGGGAACTTTTTGGATGCACAGGTAAAGAATTAATTTCAACCCCACCCTTACCTAGTGTATGTAAATTAGCCTTATGTAATATATGCATGTAATAAATACTTATCTTTTCCAGTGGAAGGAATTCTTCTTGTTCGCCGGACTGATGTTGATAGACATGTTAATCTTCACAGCTATGGCAATAAGGTACAAGTACGTGGAACTGAAATCCAGCACTGAGGACATATGCGTAAAAGAATTGAAACCAAAGCCAGCTCTAAACTAAAGACTGAGTCTTCAACTAGCCGCGAATTCCGAGAATATACAATCTATTTTTGACGTCATTTTACTACCTATGACTCAGTTTCAAAAAGGTCATATCCGGAGCAGTATAAATTAACACGATAACTCAAATACTAAAATTATTTATGTTTTTAAGATTAATTGAAATTTATATATGATGTTTGAACCAACCCAAGGACGCCATTGTAATTATATTCCGTCCTAGAAACACCAGCAATGAATCAAAATGCCAGGAAGCCCGTTTACTTGATGCGAGCAAATAATTTACTATTAATATTTTGTATTATTATAATTTGTTTATAAATCATTCCAAATGTTTTTTTTCTGGTGTTTTTTTTCAATCCTACCTCACCTTTTCAGGTTTTTTTCTTAACTTCAATATTGAACCCCATTTAGTTATTTAATGACGTGTATACAAGTAGGTATATGCACCAGTTATAAGATTTCCGTATAAAAAACTTGCAAGTGTTGGAAGTTGGAGTAGACGTGTTCTGCAGTAGAGACCGCGTCTTGATAAACGTAGCGTAGGACGCCGTCCAGTTCGTTGGAGTGGTGATGGACGCAGAGTGTCTGGCAGCGTTTGGATTCGAAGAGATGAAAATTGAGCTCAGTGGCGAGCTATTGGAGACCTATGTCCAGTAGTGGACGGGTGTAGGCTGATGATGATGAATGATGATGATGATTGGAAGTTACTGGAATGATGGTCAAGTCTTATTGAAATTGTTCTAGTTAAAATGATTTCTTTTTAATAAGCCTAAACACGGAGAAAGGATAATGTTATAAGAAAAATAAAAGTGATTTCTATCAAACGTAGTGCTTTTTCATTTTATCTAAGTATTGTTAGTTACTGAATGTTCGGCTGAATGTCGGCCGTTCGAGAAACTGTGCCCTGCGATCTCAAACCCGCATGCCCAGCGTGGAGATTACGGGCATAAATCCCCTTTGTGGGAGGCCTATGTCCAGCAGTGGACTAAGATAGGCTGATGATAATGATGATGATGAATGTTCTTTAATGTCTGTACTTTGAATATATTTTAGACCATGAGTCGCGTTGCTGTCACTGACGTGCGATAGCAGGCTTTACCGGTTATCTACTTCTTTGAGAATCCTCAAACCATAATGAAACAACTAGTTACCTTTTACAGTGTGCGCGAAGTAACGCATGAAAATAAGAAAGGAAGCGAGGCAGTTAATTTTGATTAATAAATAGACATAATAAAGAAGAACGTGGATTGTGAATGTCTGATTTTGGACGTGTTTCATTAATAAAAGTATTGTATTGAATACATTTATTTAATTAATGGCAGTTTTGTATGAAATATAATAAATACTCAATTAATTGCAGATTCTTATTAAATAATTTAATTAAGTAATTAGATTAATTTACAAAAGCAAATAAATAGAAATAAAATCCGCCATCGTGTACTATCTTATAGCACAATACGTGCGATGAACCGCAAAACCTGACCACAAACACTTGAAAAACTGTGTTCAATCTGTTTAGTAAATGGCGTGAACACACATTAGACAATTGGTTTTGGATAATTTGTGTGATATTCCCACAGGACCCGCTCCGCTGCAGATGTGGGGATGAGCCGTGTGACGTCGCTTAACCCTCCAATTCTGGATTTACTTCATGGGGTCACTTATCTAATGTTCTCAAAGTATGTGGGGACTTGTAATTTACAACTGCGTGATTTCACAAGCTTTCAAGTCTTTCACTAAATAAAAAAATTATAACGAGTTTTTTTATATAATTTCAATGTTATCGTATGCTTAGTTTGTTCTGTGCTACAGATATTAAACGGACATGCAAGCTATAACATGTTAAAGGATAAATAGAGTAATTAGTAGATCGTGTTCGGAGGATACGACTACGACCATAAATAGCAGTATCAAAATTATTGAAACCCAAAAATAGGTTTTCACTGTGTTATGCGTACATCTTTTTCTGTATATTTAAGTGAAAAAATTAACTTTTATCTCTGATTTTCTTAAAATATAGTTTTACTGTTGTCTTTTAGATGGTCCTTGTACAGTGCAAGTGAACATTATGTAATCTGAAGGCTAGTTTAAGTTCGGTATCTCCTATCTATCACTTTAATAGGTTGAGCGTTTCTATACATCATCATCAGCCTATTCCCGTCCACTGCTAAACATAGGCCTCTCCAATGGCACGCCACTGAGCTCGATCTTCCGCTCTTCGCATCCAACTACTGCCAGCCACTTTGCGTATATCGTCACTCCACCTAGTATACGTATATAAGTTTCTATACGTAACTTGTAAATTAGTGTTGCATACAAAGTGAAATAGATTTCTAGGTTATATCGTATAAATAAAGGATATGACCTATCAAAAGCTTTTTGTTACAGAAATAGTAATTGCAATTAAATATAATCTTGTTTTTTTCCCCGAAATTTGAGAACCACATGTAACTATTGAATGGCACGGGCCTGCAGACGACTTGTTAATAATTGCGTATAATAAATGCTTAAATACAACAAACAGACAGCGAAATAAGGGTTAGGGTCGGGATATAATAGGACCTATTTGTCTTTGTGGTTGTTGAAAACATGTAAGCATAAGAATAGGTAATTGAAATATAGGTAGATGACAAGTGTTTGCAGAAGCAATTAAATTCATTATTAATTCATCATTGCATTAAATTCTTACTATTAGAAAATAGTAAGAATTTAATGCACTTTATATAATTCAAGTATTAACTACAAAACTTAAAAAATACTAAAAAGGAAAAATACTCAACCATTGCTTACATAATTATATTAAGAAATATATATGTTAGTCTAACCTCAAAGTTGATAGCAAAGCAAAGATTCGCATTGCATCGACGGTTCAAGTGCGAGGTTAAATAAAATAGATTAACCCACAACTAGGACGCAATAACAATATTTATTTATACGAGAGCAGGACACGGATTAATTAAGTGCAGTCAGAACAAGAGTTTTTAAGGCGTCGGTACATTTTCCGGGCACTTTGTGCGCCGCGTGCGTGCCGCGTGGCCGCCGGCGCCCGCCACGCGCCTCGCACAGCGAGCGCCGCCGCCCCGCCACCGCACGGCCCACGTGCAACCACTCACCGGATAATCCCGGCCGAGCATATGCAGCCAAATAAATAAATTAACCAGTGCCCGGCTAAACCGTAATCCTAAATTTGTGATCCTTATTTTAAATTTACTTATTATGGCTTTTGAATATAAAATTAGCTTGTGAGAAAATTTTATTTAAGTCGTCCAATCTCTATAACGATATCACGATTTTAGAAAGGGATTTAAAAACAGCTTTTGGATACTGAATGGAAACAAATATGAAACGCAAACGCTGAAAGTCTCTATATGAAAACTCCAGTGCCCATGTTAATATGCCATGCCAATATACTGCAGGTATGTATTACCTGATGAAGGTAGAAGAGATGAAGGACTTTTATCAGGACCGTACTACGCCAACGGGGAATAAACGTCGCTTTGTAGCTAAGTGTATATGTAGACTGAGTTTGTATTCTAAATAGCTTTAATACATTTGACTGCCTTGAGCTTTGAGTACCTCGTTGGTTGAATGGTTGCAAGCGCGAGTGCCGATCAGGAGGTCCTGGGTTTGGGACCTGGGAGTGACTCGGAGTCTGGATGTGATCCCGGTATATGGCAATAGGCTAACCACCTATTCCATTGTGGGACTGTATGAAGTAGTAGGGAATGAAGGTATGAAGTAGAAGGGAAGTAACTGATGAAACATGGGAGTGTACTACACTTCTCTGCCTATCCCTTCGGGGATTACAGCCGAGATACCACGTTTTTAATTCATTCCAAGATTTCTAGCTAGCTTCGTACTAAATTTCAATAAAAAAAGGGATAGAGGGATATTCTTTAATTATTATGAACATAATATGGACGCAGCTTGCAACTTTGCATACAATGCTCCCATCTTCATGCAATAAATCCAGTTCAAGCTGGGCAGTGTCATTTGCAACGTTCGTGTGTAATTTATCCGGTTCACCGATGCAATGTTATCCATTCATGCAGGGCAGCAATTTCATATCATTTCAAAGGGACATTTAGACGTCTGCTACGTTGTCCAAAGCAGTTGCTATGAGCCTGCGACGCTTTTAAAAACATTATTGTTCCTAAATGTACTATTGAATGTCGAATTAGAATACATGTCAAACAGAGCAGGTGTACTTTAAAGTTCTGAAATATAAATCAGATGGAGTGTATGCATCAAATTTGATCATTAAAACCCCATTTCAGTCGAAAATACGACCAAATAAATCAAACAAATGAAAATTGAATATCTCCACTTTCTGCTGAGCGTAAGAGGAGTATACGAACCTAAACAAGAAGAGGGAGTGAGAAAGACAAATATAACGTGAAGTCATCGTTCTACGTTCGGATCGTTCGTATCGTTCTACGTACGACATACCTCTTATCAATCGCTATACTCCACCGGCGGCTTATTGAGTCGATTTTTATAAATAAAGCAATAAAGGAGTCTTTTAGGTTTCCTGGTAAATAGAACTACTTATTATGGACTACCCATTACATTATTTGCTATATTCTAAATCCGCGAACTTTAATTCTAGTATCCTTGACGATATACGCAAAGTGGCTGGCAGTGGTTGCATGCGAAGAACTGAATATAGAGCTCAGTGGCGTGCCATTGGAAAGGCTTATGTCCAGCAGTGGACGGAAGTAGGTCGATGATGATGATGATCCTTGAAGTAAATCGTATCAGTTACTAAGCGGTATGAGAAATTGAAGTATAGGAATAAGTACATATGTAAAAATACTTTTGCGGTGAAGGTGGCTTAAAATGTCAAAAGTAATAAATAAAAACTAAAATGTACTGTGTGTAAAATTGGTTTCGGAAAAATTAATTATAACGAAAAGTAAATAACGTCGAAAAAGAAATAAAATCGTAGGTATACGTTGTTGATGTTCATACATTAAAAGTCACTGAACATAAGTATATTTTATTCGATCCAATGCGTTTCAGAATACATAGAGAACATCGTCATCAACACGTTTCCGTGATCCGTCCATTGCTGGACATAGCCGTCTCCGACAGCACGGTTCTAAGTTCTCGATCTTCAGCTCTTCACATCCAACCGCTTTACAACATTTGCAGTAATGCAAGTTGACAAATGTGAAGCACATGAGTTCGGCGAGCGGGCGCGGGGCGTGGCGGCGCGTGGACGGAGCGTGGCGCGACAAGCACAGCGCGCGCAGACGTCGCCCGCGACAAATCAATTACACGGGCAAGTCGGGCCTCGCTTCCGAACGGGAATTAGCGCCAAATTACAGAGCCCGCCAAATTACTTGTTTATAGCTGAGGGTGACGCGCTAATTTATACACTCAATGATGCAGATCGCTACAACATCGTTGAAATATGACGCCGCGCTTTTATTCACACGCTGGTTGCTACTTATATTTGTAACTGTATTTGATATTACTAATATTGTTAATTATATACAGTTGATATTTGATAAAGATAAAATTGTATTGATTATACAACAGAATTGTGAGCAACACTTCAAAATGTAATGCTATATATTATTCAGTCTCTAATAGATGTGTTTCACTTACGTAAATAATTAAGTTAAATGCTTAGAAATCGTAAAACAATACACTGGTCAACATGAAGCGTAATAATGTAATTCTATACGTATCCGGACGAGAATATACTTATAGGGAATTGTACACTAATTGTATGCCTTAAAAATATGTTTCAATCGAAGTCATTTCGGAAGTTTTCCATCTGTATGAAATCCTGTTGTTTAAATGAAACTCCATTCAATGTTGTTTCGGGCGATACGAGAGCTTTACTATATTAAACTTTTTCTATATTGTTATAAAAAAGCAGAATTCATGTACGCTGTCTCCGTAACGTCGTTTTAAAACACAGATCAAATTTTATTATTTTTCCCTTTATTCACACACCAACATAACAAAAAAAGGAGCAACGAAGATCGTATGAAAAACAATTTTTGATGTGTCGAAGAGTACTAAATTTCCCTGCCTATCCCTTCAGGACAATACGGGCGTGATGGTACTTTAATAGTCAGTGCATATTTGTCGCTAATAACACTTTACACTATTACATTTACATTTTCCTATTTCTTTAGAATGTTCAAATATGTTAGAAAATCTGCCTATCCTGTCAGAGATTACAAGCGTGAAGTTACCTTATAATATGATAGAGATTTATATAGCATGATAATTCACGTTGTAATATGCTATTATTAAATGTTATTAAACTATTAAATCATTTTTATCTCGTGATACTTGTAACTTTTTTATCAACACCAATAAAATATTATAAAAATATGAAGATACATTGCCAGTTATAAACGGTTCTTTATCTTCCTGATGTTTCCATTACTGCTAAATGTTGAAATATTACCTAAAATGATACATATATTCGACCGTCGTTTAATAATATCGTATTAAAGGTGAACATTTCAAAGCCAATTTGACCAACCACGTCGCAATCAGACCGTGCGGTGTGGACTGAAATGCGTTTAACAGCGGAGCGGTTTGCGGTTAATTCGATACAATTGGAATGGACATAAATAAATATGTTACTTTATTAAATATTTCATAGTGTTTAACTTAGAATTTGGTACAAATTCCACAACTAATAATATTCACAAACAAAAATATAAATATTTAAAATTATTTATAAATATTCTAATTAGGTAAGTTATCTTAAGTACATGTAATTAGATATATACCTAATTAAAACTATCGTAGAAGTAAAAACTAGCTAATTCTATACATGTTTAGAGCCTTGTAAATTGTAATAATTATATAACTGCAATCGATAAAAAAAATTACTTTCAAAAATGGGAGATTAACATTGTTCCAAAACGCCATAGTTCTTGGTCTGACGTTCTTAGAAGTGATAGCCTTTTGGGCGCTGCGTTTTATTGCTTGTCAGAAACACTCTTATGTCCCCCAGTCGTGGAGAGTGTTGATGATCGACCAGAAACTGCCTCCCGAACTTTTCACCGTAGATACAGCTCGGGTACAATGGCGACGGATGGCAAAAATTGCAGCGCAACTGAAAACTTCGCACATCTGAAATTTAACAGAATGTTTGAATATTATCTAGCAGTATTTCATTTCAATTATTCAATGCATATCTCAAATATCAATAGATTGAGGTTTGTTATATATCCAACCGTGCGTAATGATACATTTTGACTAATGAAAATAGTCAAATCGTTTCTCTTGATTTCAAATTCATTTTAATACGAAACAAATTTCTGAATTACGAGTATATGTGTATCTTTTATAGAAAATACGTACAATACAGCTTTAATTTTTCTTCTACATTTGGATCTACATACATCTGATTGTCATTGATATTATTACCACTAAATTCTTGCTCTTTCACAAAATCGATATAAATGTGACGAAACTATTTCATAAATACTCATAGTTTCCATACCTTGTCATCCAGTCATAGTTCTCATACCTTCTAGTCATTCTTTTGTAAACGTTAAGGTCTATTGGATCAGTACCTGGTAGCAGGTCATAAGCAGGCAATGGAAATATACTTGGATC
>DWEC01000791.1:0-15245 GCA_018245735.1 Microceris miodesmiata
ATGATGATGATGATGATGATGATTATATTGTATAGGGTGTAAGGGATTCCAATCACCATCTCAGGAGCCCAAGTCAACCTCACTTGTACGTGGTGCACCCTGCTATATCAGACGAGGCTCTGGCGACCGGCTGATTGCGGTATAACGCAGCCTAAATAGGCACGACTAAATGCACTGGCCGCCGACGGGCAGCAGCGTTGGCGCTGCGAAAAGCTGTGTTCTGCGATCTCCAACCCGCATGCCCAGCGTGGAGATTACAGGTATAAACTCTCTTTTGGAGAGGTTATGTCCAGCAGAGAACTGAGATAGGCTGATGATGATTATTATATCCCATCAGGTCCTTTACAGGGTAGTCAGAGGGCATGGACTGCCTTATATATCTATCCTTAACAGATCCACTTCTAATATATATAGTTTTTAATTAACCTACACAAATTACTGCAGCATGTTCGTTTGTTTGTTCAGCTATCACTAACGTTTCCTATCTCACAGCCTGCTATAAGTCTACTACAATTAACAAACTATAGCAACGGTAATTATTTAGTAGTCATCATCAATTCATTCATCAATCTACTGTCGTACACGGGCTTCCTCGCAAAATAAAAAGGGTTACACCTAAGTTCACTTCGCTGACTAACTGTGTTGAGTTGTACAAGCCTTCGAGAACTTTCTAGAGAATTTACTCACGTATCATTTTGTTTACGGTACTTTTCTGCACCGTGATAGCAAGTGATACTTAATACTAAAACATAATATTTCTCTGAGTCAAAGTTTTGCGTGCCGCGATTCTAAGGCTCTACTGTGACTGAATATCTAAAGAGTAGTAGTATCCACATTAAAGTAAATGTATGCAATATGGTAGTTAATGTTAATAAGTTTAGTAGCCAATACATACACATGCATAACCTATCCCAATGTAACCTTTCACAATCATCGTACACAATTCTCAGCAGTCTCGTTGCAAGTTCATTAACCCTACATAAGGCAAGCCCCTATTGCGTAAATTTATAATACTCTAACAGTGTAGGAAGCGCGGGAAACCCGCGCTCGCGGGGATTTCCCATTGAGAAAACCATCGTCTGCGCTATAAAATGTTGCAAGCTCGAATATTTAGCAGGCTGCTCACAAAATTATCATCGTCATCAAATATTTAGCGATTGGCGAATTACTCTATATTTAGTTCGAACTACGCCCCACCGTTATTGCGGATTACCAACGCAAGGGCGATGCCAGGGAGGATGGTACCGTAAGTAAGCTACCGAAATATTTAAATATGTAGCTCTATTTGATGTATTCAGAATTTTCTTGTTATTCAAATTATATTACTCAGTGCTACATATTATATAGGCATATTAATAGGTGAGATGAATGTATTTGAGGGGTAATATCTTCAATTATGAACAAAGAAATAGTATTAATAATTTCGTTTATTAAATTTCTAAGCTACAACAAAATAGACAATATTTTCACGATGTACCTGTTTCTGCTGATGTGCAGAAATACTTGCATTAATGCATTTCATTTAAAATGGTGAGGTAATGTGTGCGGTAATGTAAACAGCGATCGGTTAACATCCGATGGTTACATGCTCGTTATGGTAATCGGCCTTTTATTGGCAGCGAATAAAGCTATGTTAGAATAAAATGAGTTGACGCGCGGCATTTTAGCGCGGCGGCGTGCGCGCACTCCGCACGCGACTCGCCGGCACGTTCCTAATATCGCCAGACTCTTTATAATCATATAATATATGCACATGTATGTTTTTTGTAGCCTCTTAGCAATCGTGGAGTGTGACGCGTTGGGATTTCACCTTGAATTGGCAATACTTAGAAGTGAAACTAACATATTATATAAATATCATGTCGAGTTTTTATCGTTTCTGACTTCTGTCAGAAGAGGACGTGGACGAAGAGAAGAAGAATGTGAAAGGCCATAGTCTGCCACACTCGTCTAGTGCGAGTTAGGTGGCTTAAGACGCCTAAGAGATCATAATAGATCATCGTACCTTCCACCATGTGAACGACTCGCCCACTACCGCTGAACTGTACGATATGTACTTTATTAATGTTACAACATCACGCCAGGTATCTTGCGGGGTATACAGATGTTATTATCAGTAGTTACTACAGCCGTAGCTCGGTCGGCCGTAGCCATACATGTCACCATGACGGCAGTTAGTATCTATTCTATTCGTAGTCGGTTTCGGACACGGTGGTACGCGGGACTACCTACATGTACATACACATGTAGTCGCCCCTGCAGACATGGACCGGCAAGTACACATCAGACATGACTTGTTTTAACAATAACAGCGTCACGCTAGGAATAAGTATAGCGTCGGTGGTTCCCCGCACGCACCGATACAGACATATCCACCTGCTGTTTACTTTTTATCATGTCCACATACATATTTACTATGGTGGCAATTGACAGTAGTCAAGCGTTACCATGGTATATTAAAAAGTAAAATTTTACCACGCTAAACAGTATGTTCTTCCTAAAGTGTCAGAAATATGACAGAAGGCAAAGTGATAAGATTTTCGTATAATGTCTTGTCATTAGTGACTGCCACACTTGACAAGGTACGGTACTTTAACGTAACCGTTTGTACGTAACTATGTGTATACGGGCCCTCTTATTCAACCTACCAACCAACCTACCTAACATGTACCTTGAAATATCTCCACACGCTGCTATCAGATCAAAAAGTAGGCTCAAGATCAGCCTGCGTAACGATTACCAAAAGGCTTATAAATAACATACAACTATTCATAAATATATTCTTACGTAGACAACTTTTTTTGAAATCTAGATACAGAAATAATCCCTACATTCATCATCATCATCACCGGCCTGTTTCAGTCCACTGCTGGATATAGGCGTCCCCCAATGAGCGCCATCGCGCTCTGTCCTCGGCTTGTCGCATCCGGCATCTGCCTGCAGCCTTTTACAGGTCGTCATTCCACCGTGCCAGAGGGCGTCCTACACTACGTTTGCCGAGCCGTGGTCTTTACCTACATTCGTAACACAAATATTAATCCTGAGTGGGCTTGGGAATCACGACACCTGGCTTACCCGCGAGAGCCCTAAGCACTGGACTAATGGATGAGTTAAGAATACAAATATCTTAAAGTGAACCACAGTGATTCAACCTTAATTGGTGGGTACGTAACAAATAAATTAATGAGCGACACACGCGCGCCGTAAAAACCAAGATGTTGGTCGCACGATAACGCATTAGTCACTATACGTACTGTTTCACGTACAGGTACATGTAGCGTATGTAATTAAATACAAACGAAGAAGCAGATATGAAATCTTTCAAGAGAACAGGTTTGTAGATTCGAAGGTCAATTATTTTTATTTGACCTTTACAGTTCGCCCGCTCGGTGTCCGTTCTGACATACCTACCTGCTATTTTATTGTTTATATTTTTATCCAGCATCATCAGGAGGCAGGGCATCTGGTGCTTCCCGGTCACTGTCACTCACATAGATGAAAGACCTGTTGGTTCGCTAGTTAATGAAAGTGACATTGAGTCAATGTTTTTCTATTATTTCCACCCAGGTTAAATATTTATATGATGAGCACAAATGTCTAGTGTATTTGAATATTAAATCTATATATAAAAATGAATTTGTCTGTATGTCATCAATGAACTCAAAAACTACTGTACCGATTATTATGAAAATTGGTGTATATATGTATTTTTCTTTGAAATTATTTTTCTTAAATTTGTCTCGTTGGTCGTGTTGGTTGCAAGTGTGACAATAACATAATTAAATTCATTAAACTATCAATTATTATCACTAAATAAACGAGTTAAAATGAGTTTTCATGAAAATACCTTTTTCACCAATCGTAGCAATCAATTTATTTACAGTCTTACGGAAAGAGTTCTTCCAGCTTTCTAGCAAAGCCTTGCTCGTGTTCATTTGATATTTCTATCGAATATGACTCACAAAAGCCCTGTAAGACTGGTATCGAGAATTTGCGGATACCACGCCGTGATTACATCACTTTCATTTATTTCTCTTCTAAGAGATGTATACAATCATATACTTTTCAGTTATGCTTTGACTGCATTATCTTATTGAAAAATTTATTTATTGCCCATCAAATTTAGGCCGAAAGGTATGTCTCTTTAAAAAAGTTTATAGTGGTCCTTTTTAATAACTTCTCGCTTAATATTTCCAGCTAATTCTTAATTTCAATTAATATTTTCAGCTAATAATTCCATTAATAGCTCTTAGCCATAATTGAGCCGACTCCACATTAAACGGTTGATACCATGCCATGACATACAATCAGCCATGAAATTATGACAAAACAAATATACAATTCGAACATCAATGGACGCAAGTGTTGTGGGAGACAAAAATCTTACCAATCTTGACCAAATAAGTCGGACACATGTAGATGTAGGAGTCAAAAGTCCCACACTCATCACCTACCGCGGTAAAGCTTGCGATCCAGTACATAAATAGTACCTATTTCATACGTAGCACACAGGTATCATGTATTTCCTGTTTTATTAAATAAACATAATAAATTCAAATGAATGTATGATAACAGTGAACTGCCAAAACGGGTTTTTCAGCCGAAACCGAAACAGAACTTTCGGCCTCTGGCTCAGTTTCGACGGAAACTGAAACTTGCTTAAATATTCTGTTTAAAATTTCTATTGCATACTGAAATCAAGTGAATTTAAATTTTGCACAACACATAATGCAAAGCAGTTTGCTTTACATACTCAAATTTTTTTTTACATATTTATTTGCATATTGTTTATGCAACTGGCAACACTAGTTGTTGGTGCCACTCGACACCAGGGTGCGCCACCATCGAAAACTGTTACCGAAACCGCTCGAACATTCGCGCTTAACGTTTACTTTGTATTCCAATTCCAATTCCAAGGTTTCTATACTTGGATTATCGCAGCAAGCAGCTTTAGCAGCCGCAATACATATTTATTTTTATACCGACAGTTAATTCGAGTTAAATAAAATAAAAAAGACAATCATTAAAGTACGTACCAAATATATCTGATTTTTTTTTATGTCGTGAACAGTGGTCAAAATTGCAGAGCAATTCTGGGCGTTTTTACAAACATGGATAGCAAACGTAATGTAGGACGCCCTCCAGCTAGGTGGAGCGACAATATACGCAACGTGGCTTTACCAGTGGTTGGATGCGAAAAGCTGAAGATCGAGTTCAGTGGCGTGCCATTGGAAAGGCCTATGTCCAGCAGTGGTCGGGAATAGGCTGATGATGATAATGATGATAATGATATTCTGAGTGACATACAGTAAAATTAGCATCAACCTACTTAATCGTTTGGTTGGTAAATAATGTTGAAATAAGAAAGGGATACAATAATAAAATAATAAATAACAATAATTACATATAAACGTATAAACACGCAGATCCATGGAGAATTAAATTTTTGAATCGAATATTCCTAATCCCTTTTATTTGTCGCTTAAAAATAATACTCAACAAAATGAACTTCAATACCCAATAATTGTCACTGATATGAAATACTAAAATAATAACAGAAGTACAGGTTAAATAAAAAAAAATACCAAAACATTTATGTGCAAAACATAACCTTAACTCAATGCGCTTACAGCGTTGAACGGCTGCGAAATTTCGGCGCGGCCGAAAGACTCCCCCATTTTCTGGCCTAGACCGAAACTAAGGTCGAAAGTAGATTTCTTGGGCGAACATGGACGAACTTTCGGTCCGTCACTAATAATAATAGTATTACTACTCGCCAATAGATATCAGGAAGAATCATATTTTACAGTTTTATGTTTAATATGCGTAATCTCGGAAACGGCTCCAACTATTTTCATGAAATTCAGCGTTTCGGGGGCGACAAATCGATCTAACTAGGTTTAATTTCGAGAAAACGTCGTTTTATCCGTGTTTTCAGACAATGAAAAACTGCTACAATATCCTTAGAATACGAAGATAAATTTCGCCACCATGTATAAGGTTATAATAGCTCAGGTGGGAAATCGGGCGGTCACCAAAACCAGAAGACCCCAGTTCGAGTCCAGATGTCTTCATTAATATTAACAATTATTACTTTCCTTTCAAGTTCGTTCTTTTGTGAGCAAAGCTATTATTAGGAGCCCTTTATCAACCCATCTAATTCGTACCTAAAAAAATCATAAAATGCCGAGCTAGGCTCGGTCATCCAGGTACTTATTATTATAAAATAAATATCGAGCAAACATCGGTCATCCAGGTACTTGAAATAAGATATAAGAGACAAGAATGAATAAAGCTCACAAAACTATCTACTTTAGGTACTGGTCTACTTACTCTTGTATTGGCGGCCGAGGGATGACGCAGCAGGGCCAACAGCAACACGGTAATACTCTGGTCTCCAGCCGGCAACCTTCGGCACGTCTGGATAATAAAAAAAAGGTGTGCGTGCGATTCACACACGATAGAGTGAAACTTCAGTAAATCGACAAAAGAATGAGATGAATATATATAACAAGGGCAGGATAATTACAAGGTAGGTATATTTGTTTAAAAAGTATCTTCATTAATTTTAAAAGATATTTTATATTTTATTCAACATATGTTATGTAATTTATTGCTCAAGTTCCATATTTTCATTTAAACTCGCGACGCGTTTTTTTTTTATCTTAATTTTATTTTTTTGCGTCGATATTGACGACACATTTCGGCATTACTTTTCGGCATCTTACAAAATTTATTATTTAGCACAACAAGATATAAAAATACTCACTAACACTGTTAAATAATAACACACCACGCTGACTTCTTACTAAAAGCTGTAATACGCAGCTGCATACAGTGTACAGTACGTAGTATTTATTAGCTTACGTAGTTTTCATATATACTGACACACGTTAAATGCTCAAATTCAAGCAAGTATTAAACAGTATGCAATATTGTACAATAGTATATAACATACCGACATTTGCTCTCACGCTCTGGCTCACTACAAAGAGGAGAGACCGATAATATAAAATAGTGTGTATATTTGTGTCTCATTCTTTGCTGGCTTCATCATGTATTTGTCTCTCTTACCTGTCGTTTTTCCGTTGCATCCGGTTTGAAATGACAACGATTATATAGAAGTTTCACTTCAAAACCTCAAGCAGTGGTTTCAAACAAAGAGATGAAGAAGGAGCTCAGCACTAAAGCCTATGTCAGTATTATATATCAGGACCGAAACGGGCTCATGATGATGATGAACAGTTGTAATTCCAATTATATCCGGCCAATTATTTTATCACACTTCTTTTAACACTCTTTGTCTGTCATCCGATGGTGTTTGCCTATAAGTTTCGCTAAATATGACATGGTCAGTGTATTTAACAGTCCAGTGTTAACAAAAATCCGTGGCGGTAACGCCAGGAGGAAAGATAATTGACCTTTTTAGTAACAAAAAAGGAATGTTTTAGGAATGTTTAAAAAAATGTTATGTTGAATCTTCCACACAAGACTCGTAACTTTACTATTTACCATTATTTAAATCACTGTGTAAACACAGTAATGCCTGTTGGTTTGTCATTTATATTTAAAATTGTTTCTACCTATTTCGGTATGCAACAAAGTATATTATTTAGTATCAAATGAATCGATACTGTGCCAAATGTCAGAACAAACAATATTACCTAACCAACTGCGCGACTCCGCCGCACTCTGCAACGAAGACGCAAAAGAGATGGTACATAGCGACCATCACCATTTGCTGCGCTACGGCCTCGCTCAGGACCCGCGCCCGGGGGACCAGCAGTGTCACAAATGCGGATGTTGCCACCACCTGTCGATATGGACATAATATTTGATTCGTTATGATACACGTGCATACGTTCGTTTATATTAATACATAAAACTTTTTGTAGGTAGTCCTCACAATCCGAAATATCGTAAACAGTCAAGGTTATATCTGGTTTAATTGGCCATTTCCATTGGCGTTTCCGCACTCAGTAGAGCATGCTTAACAGTCTCTCCAAATCGTAGGCAAGTCTTTGAAGCCCGTTTAAAGCTTCATTGGGAGTTACGATTTTGATAAATAAGCCAATATTCTACATATTTACGAATTCCCACGAGTGTCCCCTTTGTCCCCGAGCCATCTGTGTTATATTAAAGACAACTGTTACAATATAAATTTGATTTAAATAGATAGTTATTAATATCCATTCAATTAAACATTACTTTGAGTTCGATTCACATGTAATTTTCTGTCTTTAGGTATATAGTTAACCAAACTACAGATCATAAACAATTTTTGCACCACAACGTTGTTAAGTTTAACATAATAACTATAACTATCTCATTCCATAAAATATTTATTGCAAATAAACAGCTCACAATCATTTTAAAGTAAGCGTGCAACAGTTTGACAATCACGATCAGTTACAAAACAGCCAAGTTCCTACTCGTCGTGACCTACCGTTCATTAAGTATCGTTAAACATGTAAATAATATCGGTCGCAGATAACAATGGAAAAATATTGAATAAGCAAATCTCACGGCCTCCGCCGTGTGACATTCGCTGACTGCTGGACTACTTCTTTGTGTGGGATTCCCCCGTGGAAACATCACTATGTAACGACGCGAAGTACGTGTGATAGACAGACACTCGTTAGAGAATAAAGCATTCTGGCTAAGACCCGGTAGGATTAGCAACTCATCCGCTATTTTTGTTTGAAAGCACTATTTGAGATTCAAAGCATAAGACAGCAGTAACCACTTAATACATATAAGCTTGCCCGAATACATAAAAGTAAATTAAAACATATGTATTTATTTTGCAGTATGGCAGAGCAGATACGAATATAGACGACATAAAATATATAATGCGTATTATTAACGACAAAGATTTATAAAGTACTCGTACAAAGTTCTGCTTCACTACAAAATCAATTAAGAGGTGTACAATAAATAAGTCGGTCGTGATTACGTTAGGTGCTTACATCTATTCTAAGTCACATTATCACCTACTTGAAACAACCGTTAACTTATAAAAATGTATTATGCACCTACAAATTCAATGACTCATAAATATTTAAAAGGACTAGTCAAAAATCTCATGTTTGTCTTTTATATTTTTAGTTTTTTTGTCGTATCCGTGTACGAAATTCAATACAATGTAATGCATTGGACAAGTCCACAGCGGTGTTTGTCGTAATATTTATAAGCGAGAAAGAAGTTTCATTAAGTAAAGAATGTAAGATCCGCAGCCGCAGCACTAAGGCGGGCACCGGGTCGGCAGCGGCACGTACTCGTGCGTTGCGAGCGCGCTCGTGTCTTACGTAACTAACGTATAACGTGTTGATAGCGTTGTAGTGAACACGGACAATATAGAGAATATCGATACGGCCACGCTCACACACTTTACGTACATGTAAATTACGCATAAATATAATTTTTTGCCTGTAATGTATGGAAAAAACCGCTTGCAATAGTCCACTATACGTCAAAGCAATTACTAATGTAAAGAAATCTTGTGTGAAATAATAATGAGATATCTGACTTCAAAAAAGTCTGGGTTTAAAATTAGGGAATTTAACCGATTATTTGTTGCTAATACAAAAATGTACAATGTTATTTGCTTTGAAGTACAATTAGCACGTATTAGTACTTAAAATAAATCTATTCGAAAAGTGCAACTCCTTCTTCGTAGTGTCTGTGTGTGCGGGCGCTGCTTACGGGTCAGCGTCGCGGCGGAGTGCATTCCGACTGTTTCAAACGTTTGAGGAAGTCGCCCCGTTTCCATTTTTTCCAGGTTTATATACTAATTACATGGTCATGTAGGTATTTTCTGATCGCCTCATTTCCTGCTCACACTTCCAATCCACGCGGATACCTATAGACAAGATTCCGAATAATAGTCTAGCAGTGTATTGAGATAGGTTGATGATTATGATGATGATGACGATGGGGATGATGTTTGTGGTGGCGAAGGTGATGATGCTGGTGATAATAATGGTAGTGATAATAATGATGACGTTAGTAGTGTTTTGTTGATGATGTAGGAATGCAGCGTGAAACACTAGTAAATATTTTTGAGAAGATTTATGAATTATACTGTATGCGAAGATTTCGAAAATGATAACAAATCGTAGGTATTTACCATTTACCGAAATGTATTTACTGTTAAAAACAAAACATAATTACATTCCTATAAACAGTCCATTATTTATGTTCATCAAAGTGGAAAAAATGAAAAGGTTACAGCTAAGTATTTAGAAGATAAACAAATCATAAAGAGGTTAATGAAAATATTTCGAAAGGCATTCGGCCGGCGACCGCAGAGCAAATAAAACATTAGTCGAGACCAGACCCAACGATCTAAAAGCTCGAACCCGAGAAATAGTATTAATTTGACAGATACCGCTCGTCCCTGGTAACAGCAGGTGTTCTTAAATTGTCCGTGATAAATATACACCATCAATATTGGAGCGGGGCGGCCACCCTTTCACGGTTCATATTATAAAAACGTAATTGTGGTCACGATATTTTTTCCGGGGCACTTATTAGAGTCACCCGTTTACACGGTCTCCTGCTCGTTCGTACATGAAAGGTATCACCGGATTCAAACGGGTCAAAAGCGGGTCAAACGGAAACAAATGGCGAATAGAATGCGACGCTTATGATAGATAACGTATCGCTACTAGGCGACGAAAAAACGGTATGTGCACCCTGCAGCATAGCAGAAATTAATTTTACGATAAATGCTGGTCTTAAAGTTTCGTGTCGAGGACGGTTTAGGACCATTTTAATGGGGCATCGAACGATGTAGCGGTACGGAGTTAAGTAAAAAGGTTATGTTGCAAATATTCCTATTGAATAGCCAATAATACTGATTTATCGGACAGTTATGTCAGCCATCTCACGCTAAATCCGAAATTAAGTATCTGTACCGTACCAGTCGATATAAAATGTAAGATATACGATTATTTCACGTGACGGAGCGTATTACTACAATTATCCGAGCGTTAATTTTCGAAAACTCGTCCGATTTCTTAATGGAAGCTAGAAATGTTGGTGCCATAACATATTTCTCACTGCTGTGATACTATTGGCTTCCAGACACGCGTATAGCTGTATAAGTAATAAAAATTAAAATACGATGTAATATGATACCCGTCTCGGGAGCAAAAATCGCAAATGAAGAAAATTAATGCGGGATATCTTATTAGGAATCTGCAGAGGGCATTTATCGCAACAGACCGTCGCGAGCCCTGCTCTTTCTTACAGATGTAAGCGCCAGCTATTTGTACAAATTAATGGAACACATACGAGTACATACATTCAGCGCATGAACTCATCCTGCCTTTCGCAATTGAAATGAACACGGACGAGGTGTTTAATGTTTCAGTGAGTGGTCATATTTTAAGTACTATACACATAATAATTTATGTCAACGAGATTCTTAATCCGCAGCTATAAAGTGACAGTCTAAATAAATTTGTCGTGGCGGGTGGAAGGCCGTAAGCGCCGGGGCGCACCGCGGCGATTGTGTCGTTTCGGTGCGCGCGCTCCGAGAGCCATAGATCCCACGCGCAGGCGAGCCCGCGCCAAACTGGTAAATCGGCTCTTGCGCAACTCGGAGACTACAGTTGGTTTCCAATTTTATGTTGACCGGTTTCGAACTTGTCTTAGCCTTCTAATTTCGGCTCGTTTAGATTGGAAAATACGCCGTCGAAGATATCGAAATGAAACTGCGCCGGGTGAGATCGAAGCTGACGTTTTCACTCGCGATACCGGCTGCGATCTCGTGAGCATATCTCACAGATTGTCTTGTCGTTACTTTACAAACTTAATCTAAGCTCTCTGCTCAAACTGAGCTGACTGTAAATCTCCAAGACTAAAAATGTGAAATATTATCGAGGGAATTACGTAATGAAGTGATATATTTCCTGCGTATTACAACTAATCCATCTCTATATAATAAAGTTATAGATAGATACAGAAAAATAACAAAACGGAACAGCTATTAATTCTATTTGTAGGCTGTGCAAGAGTGTAGAATTCTACTCGTTGTAAGATATTTCGTACGGCTGTTAAAGTAGGTTCCAAGTAATAAAATATGTCAGAGAATTCTACATACTTGGCTCAGAGTATCGTCGACACACAACGTTTTAAGCCTCTAAAGTGTATACCGGAACGGGTTTGAGATATATCTCTTGACGACATAATATCTATTTGAGCTTTCCCATGCCCACGGCCGTAGTATATGGCATGGATCAGTAAGCCTTCAGCATATGTGTTCACTGTTCCGTTTATTGCATTGACTTCTTTATCTAAAATGACACTTTGCAACAAATCTTGTTTGAATTTGACCTCGAGGAAATGGCACTCCGCGACAGATAAGAATTTCACAATATTTTACAAACGGAGCGAAATATATTTTAACATCATAACGTCAGCATAATGGGCCACTATCAATTAATAGGAGTCCTTCCGCTTTAACTAAGTGACCGAATCATTTAAATATCTCGCTCGTAATACACTCAAAAATACAAAAACATGTTAAGGTAACTAACTACTTATAATTTTCGCCTAATGCAACTTCAAAATATTTTAATAATCGACCCTTTTTTATCATTCCACGTTTGGAATATTGATCTCCTCTCATAATGAGAGGGTAAAGACCACAGAAAATTTAAGGGGCTGTAAATGTAATTCAGTAAAAAACACTTATTGCAAGACAGGTGTATTGTGATGAAGGGAACTGGTCGATCCACGTCAATAGCTCCCAGCTAGTGGTGGGAGATTGACAGGAACGTAGCGGCGGTGTCGCGGCGCGTGGGTGCTGTACAAATACAGTCCGCGGGAGTCCGCGCACAAATCAACGCGCTCGGACGTGCGGCGCCCCCTGCAGCCTCGCGCGCGCAGGGCTGTAGGTGTCCCAGCTGTGATGTAACTACAGCGGAAGATTCTACAACTGATTCTCACTATTCATAATGTTTAGAGGCCGCCATACAACACATATATCTATATACTATCTTGAGCTTTGGACTAAACTTTGAATTGAGGTCCTCTAGGTAATCTTGAAAGGTCTAAACATGTATATTTATATGTAGTTATATGGGAATACTTTTCAGTTCTTAATTTTTGAACCAGTCTTTGGCGTGAGTTGGTTTTGTTGGTTGGTTGATTGAGAGCGAGGAGGTTTTTACTAGACTTGGATGAGGGAACGTCATTATCGACACATCCTAACTGGAACTTCGACATATGCAACTCCTCATAATTTTGGAGGTCAAAAGTCCCTGTAATTCACACGTAAGTCATTTGGAATTTTCGAATTAGACTTGAAAGCGAGGTTATCATTAACATTACTCGTATTACGTATTGGGTGGATTATTTTAGCACATACTTGTTTAACTGTTCCTTGATGAGAACTTTAGTTTTCATTGGTGTGCATTTACCTCCAAAACGACTAGTTGTGTTAAGAACAAATTTATCACAATTCAAATTTAATTTCACAATTACTAGATCTATTAGGATTGTTAAGATATGTATTCTATATGATAAAAGTTAAACATTTTCATGAATAAATTTTTCGGTCTTTTTAGTAAAATATTTTATTGATCAAATTTTTACAACGCGATACTGCTGATAATATTCACAGGTCATCTTATAGTTATAACTGAGATATATTTGTAAAAATGCGTTGCGTGGTACCAGCCCTTGAGGAGCGCCCCCCGCGGTGGCGACAGCGCCAACGTCTCTCACCTTCGGGGCTCCGTAATGAACAATATAAATGTGCCATTTGCTCTAACAACTAACCACTGACCCGGTCCACCACTTCTCTTCTCAAAATAAGTGTAAAAGAAACGCATATTCTAAAGTTATTGCTTAAATATTTACATTACTTATCTTCCATGGTCTTGTTCATTTAACATTTTTGACTTCCGTTACGATGCTATATTTTACCGCCAAAAAATTCATCGGACGCAGTCTCGTAAAATCCGTATTTAAACTTTTCATTGTAGCAATAATATATGGTAGAAACGCAAGTCGTTCTAGTTGAATTGGTACCAGCCCTAGGGCTTCGCTCCCCGCGGCGACTACAGCGCCAACATCTCTCACCTTCGGACTCAATGAATGAACAATATAAATGTGCCATTTGATCCCGATGACGTCGCCGCTTCGCCATCAACTTCTCCTCGCTACCAATCCATCGATGATATTACAAAGAATAACTATTAGCAAACTTAATTTTCGATTGATATACGTATTTAACGTTCGAACGGGTTTCAGGATACGTCTAACTTAATACTTGTACAAATAAAAATATTCTTTATTATAAAACATAACAATAATCATCTTCAGCCTATCTCAGTCCACTGCTGGACATAGGCCTCCCCAAAAGGGGGTTTATGCCCGTAATCTCCACGCTGGGCGTGCGGGTTGGAGATTGCAGGGCACAGCTTTTCGCATCGTCGACGCTGCTGGCCAGGGCATTTAGCCGTGCCTATATAGGCTGCGCTATATCGCAATCAGCCAGTCGCTAGAGCCTCGTCTGTTATAGCAGGGTGTACCACGTGCAGGTGAGGTTGGCTTGGGTTCCTAAGATGGTGGTTGGAACCCCTTACACTGGTAACTTACGAAACACAAACGGGTAACACTAACCTGTGACAGCAGCTACTCGTTCGTACAAATTTACAAACGGTATTAATGGCGCTTGGCGACGTTTCTCTTCTTGCATAAAAGATAACACTTTTAGAATAATGTTCCTTACACCACTTTTTTACGATTTCGGCAATATTTCTATGTTTTCAAACACAAAACAACGTAAAAAATCACCAAGGAATGTACCAACGACAAAACTGATAACAGAGTGACATTTCAAAATGGCGTCATTAGTTCCAGATTTGGCCACCGGATCAGATGCGTTTGTGGCACCTTACACTTTGTATCCATTCACTGATACTCTATAGTACCAACGTACTCGTAACAAATGTTGAGACTTTACTTATTCTGTCAAGTACGTCATATTTTTTCTAGGATTATAAAACGTGAGCTAGCATATTTCACTAGCTTATATTTTTTTAAATAAAATAAATATTTTCAAAAATTAAAATTGTATATGGCGTTTATTATCATTATCAATATAATTGTACAGTTTTGGTGGTTAATAAAAAACGACATCGTTTTAGTTAATGACACGTCACTGACATTTTTTAAGAAATTTAATTGAATATCTATGAATATTGACGATAAGAATAGTTGCTTCGAAA
>DWEC01000792.1:0-15242 GCA_018245735.1 Microceris miodesmiata
AAGAATTCCTGCACTGCTACTAAAATTAGCAGCAACTGCGCTTTAACGGCAGTTGCTTCTAACTACTGCTGAATCGATTACTACTTCTGATACTGATCTTCATATCCATAAATAAATCAAAAAATAAGTCTCACTAAGCTCTAAGTTGAGCTTTAATCAACAAACAAGATGACGAAAACGTAATCATAATATTGAAGATGATATTTTTAAACGTTCACGCTGGTATGAACGTCGTCCATTTACTAAAAATAAATGAGACCGTCTCTCAAGATGTCCAGGATCATCGCATCCATCATCCTTATGGAATTCACCTTTCATCGATTTTATTAAAGCTCCCTCATCGCTCCTTCACCCTTTGATCGTTTCTAAAAAAACAGGACACTTTTGAAATCGCTCCGTTCGCTCGGATCGCTCGGATGTCCCGTTATGCTTGTGTGTCACCAAAATTTTATATTTCATTTCTCGGTACTGTTCAAAAACTGAAATTATTTCCAAGCCGAAATTCGAATTCGGATGAGGCAAAAGTATTGTAATTTTGGACTTTTTTTTTGATTTACAAAATGAAGTGAAATTTCTAGAAACAGAAAGAGTTTTGTAGTATCGATATATCGATTAAATTTGATCAATTGGGAGCGACATAATAGCGACTGCGCGGGCCCGACTCACGCTTGGCGTGTTTTTTACCATTTCTTCCTCGCTCGGTGTCGTGATTAAGAGATTTATTGCGTCGGGGGGCCGCGCTGATAGACGCACAGCATCCGACAAGGTCACACGATTGCAGTTCAGACACCTAAACGTAATTGATAAAATGTTTATTTGTATTGACGCCTTTATATTTTTTTATATTTCTGTTCAGTCAACATTTTAATTTAAAAAAACGCAAGCTTCTATCTTATTCATAGAAGACTATGGCCACGTTTCTTATTCTGAGAAGAATCTCTAACCAACAATGGCATAATAAAAACATTGATATTGATAACGCTGATAATGTTGATGTTAATGATTATGGTAATGTGGGCTACCTTATAATCAACCATATTCTAACACTTGCTTTTCTCAATTGTATTATTAATGCAAAGAATCTTTCTAAATCCTCTACACGTACATGTGACATAATTATCTTAATAAAAGATATGTATGTACATAGACATTTATTTGTGTTTTCAAAATATTATATAATATAGTGTTAAATCAGAATTATATGCATGAAATATGGATAAATATTCATTGATATTCTTACATAGAACGTATATATTACTTAGAAACACTAAGAATTACTACTGTCAATAATTTCATTAGTTAAGTCGTGGCTGTCAATAACCTGAGAATCTTCTAGATTAGTCACATTAGTTGTAGTTCACGACAATGCGTTATTGTATAACAAAATAATGTACACATCAGTCACGATTATGAGAATTGTGCTACGAACAACATATTGGAAGCCATTTTATATATTAAACTGGATGTTCAATTAGGGAGTCCTCAAATTCATGTCGTAACTGAAAATGATAATATATTTGTAGTATAGTATAGTAGTTTATGTTGCTCTCTGATTTAACGCAGAGTACGATTCCTATTGGAAATTGCGGAAGTGTATAGGTTTGAATGGCTAAAAATATTTGCCAATATAATGACCATTATTTAAGATACATTTTATAATAACAGATATGATCATTAACAGTAAATATATACTATACGAAATGAGATCCCTCTCCAATACTGGAGCGATGGAACAGTCGGTGATGTACATTTGCACACTTGATGAATCAATGTTCTTTATAATGAAAGTTTATATAACATCTACCAATGTCGCTATCGTGGACTCAGCGGTGACGTCACCTCGAAGATATTTTCACCAGGGTTATATTGTTCCACGCAAAAATACACTCAGGGTCATTAGACATAGCTGGCAGATCTATCACGGCGTGTAACTGCAGCATCATATCGCATGCGTTATCTGCGAGAGTTTATTGGGCCAGCCATGCGTGCTATTTACGACGCGGTAAAAATACATTTACAAACCGACCCGTGACATGCCGCCGGTGCTTATCTGATTTCGAGCACGCAATTCTCTTCATCTAATCCGCTGATGCGGTGATGCGGGCCGTCAACATTGGTTCTGGGTGATTTGGTGATGATATAAGACCAGTAAGCAGTTAGTGGGATGACGATCTGATTGCAGGCTGAAGCTCGAAGCGGCAATCCGAGGACAGTGTACTAATTCGCACATGGGGGAGGCCTATGTTCAGTACTGGACTCAGATAGGCTGATCATGATGATGATGATGAAGCTGCTGGTGTTGAAGTGTTGGTAACACAGTGAAGGCACATCGCGATAAATTCTTGTCGGAGAGTGCTCAGGGAAAAGTTTACTAGGCAAAAATAAGGCTTACGGCGTGGAAGGAAATAATTAACATAAGGAAATTAATGTAAGGAAATAAATTAATCTAATAGGGTAAGGCATCAATGATTGCTGAATGGTTCAGACTTCATCCTCTCACTACGGCTGTATCAGTTCTAGTTAACAGACCACATCTTTTTATTTTTCGAAATAGTTCGCATTTTCGGAATTAAATGTTATTGGCAAAAATCACCTAAAAATTTTACACACCCTAATATACAAACTTTTTGTAAGTGAGGTCATGCCAAGCTACACTAGGCCAGCTTCTTGCACTGCTACTTTGTGCCTGTAACATGCATCTTAAGCCATCTCGTTCAGAACAAACACAATTGCGAAGTCTTATTTGGCTTTAAATAGATTTTAGCCAATTACAAAATTGCAGACGCTCATATAGGAAAAGCGTAATAGTCACTTGGAGAAAGAGACCCATATCGTTAAGAAAGGTGCAAAAGCGATTAAAAAAGTTGATTTTCTTTCGTCAGTATGCATCTATGGCGATAATAACGCACTGCACTCACATCGTGAACTGATCGCGTTTATCTCAACCTGTCCGAAACTACACGAAAGGAGAACCGGAACGCATTCGTTCCGATCGCACATCGGGTTCATCGCCTCCGCGTTACATAAATTAACGAATCCAGCGATCCCTGATGTGACTGTGGACTTCTGAGGATCGCCCATGGGCTCTTTAATTACACGCTTTTCAGTTACACTTAGCGATTGCATATTATTATTATTATGTGATCTATACTCTGAGATAACACAGAGAGCGCGATAGAATCAAATATCTCTATCCTCACAGACCTGATGTTCTTCTACATCCATCTCTCTCTTGTTACGCACACCTCCCTTTCGGAGACTTAAGGTTCCCCCATCAGTAAATATGTACCAGATACTTACTAATGGGGTAATTATTTGGTCGATCCGATAATTACTTCGTCGGAACAGTGGAATCTCGAGCACCTTCTGCATCTACATCCACGAAAATTCGCACAGAATGTCATAGTGTTTAAGAATCGCCGAATTAGGCAAGCGATTGCTTTTTCCTCGTTATGGAAAAAATAGCCTACTATTCAAATGATTTCACAGCACTTATTCTGTACCTATGTTCAGTCGTCTACCATCGTGCGGAATTTTGTTTTGAAAGGTTTTCTCTAGAACAATAATTTCCTTTTCCTCGTATTAATACTAAAACGAGTGTCCTACTATGAACTTTATATATTCAGATGTCGATGAAAAAACTACGCGTGATATGAACCGAAGGAGATTAATCCTCTGTACGCTTTCTTTTAACTTCCAAGCCCAATTCCTCTTAATAACATCTAAGTGACTCCTCAGAAAGCACAAAAATCCCCTCAGTTATATTTAAAAAACTCATTCACATAGTCGTGTCTCAATCAAATCTGAAGTATAATTGCATATTTTAAAAACTAGGGCATAAATCGTGACAATCTTGACGCAAACCAAGTTCTTAACACGCGGTCGTGTCCGATAGTAGTTTGAACGACTGTGTAATGAGTTCCACTTCATTGGTTTGATTTGCATTCGATACTAGTGCGGAAACGTGTTTTCTTCCACGTGACTGCGTGTGACTGCGCTCTCGATATTATTATGATCTAATTAATGGTGATGACTGAGCTCCACCGCATTACTTGTAACTAAAGCTTCTTTATGAAACCTTTTTTATAAGACTCATATCAGTTCATCTCACCGTGATTCGGTAGACACAGAGGTTATATGGGCATTTTACACACAGAGGTACACGGAGTTAGCAAATTTGGTACATAGCCAGGAAATTTTCCCAAAATCTTTGCTCTTCCATCATAAATTTCTGTACGTGTATATGTATCTAAACAACCCGTAGCATATGAGGCCAGATATCTAGATAGACAATCTGATGCTAATAACTTTCTTCTGTCGGCCGAATTTGCCATCGTTGCGATTTATTCTACGATGTTTCTTCTATATTTCACCCTAATATGCTTTAAATAATGATGAAGTCCAACTTTTGTGAACTTCCGTAATTAACAACAAATGGTCGCTATTCCTATATCGAAGACCTTTTTGTACTAAAATGAGAGTATATCAGCTACTAAAGTGATATTAAAAAAGGAAGAAAATAATTTGTGGAAAACTTATGAACTAAGAATATATAGAAGCACCTATCCAGTTATCGAAAATTTTCGAACCATCCTAAAAGCTTTCTCCAGCCTTCACTACAGTTTAATAGTTTATCCTCTCACCTAAAGGTTGCATGCTGTCAGGATTGAAAGTGGTTTGAGGAAAATTTTATTCAAAAATAACCAATATATATTTCTATTGCAAAGGTTTTTAGACAACTCAGGTTCGCTTAATGCGCAATAATGACCATGTCAGTTTGCACTTTGCATAAATATACCACAGGATTTATGCAAAATACTGGTTTTCTTGGTAACGTCTATGTAATGAATTTCCTGTATTAATTACGTCAACAAAATATCATCGTATAAAGACGTAAATTTTATCAGGAGGAGTTTGCAGACATTACTATTCCAAGACATCAAATTAATATCCCGTTGACAGAAACCAGCATATTTTAGATAGTCAATTTCCACTAAGCATCTGGTCTGTCTTTGATTCTTTCTAGTCTTCCTTCGATTCTATAATGTCCTAAGCGTTTGTATTTTTCTGTCGTAGTCCTCTCTCGAGTCTGTACCTCTTCTCTGGCTGATCTCAAGTCTCCCCAAGGAATAAAAGACAGGAATGACAAGTTTATAAACCATACGCGTTATTCGCTTCTTTAATATGAGGATACTGTCTAACCCTGCCATCACAAGTCTAGTACTAGAACAATCAAGCGATACGTGAAAATATATGAGTAAAGAAAAGCTATAAGTATTAAAAACAAGATCACACATTTAATTGGACTGCTAATTGCAAACATTACCTGAAAGAAAATCTGAAAAAGTTGAAGATAATCAATCATAAGAGATTATTTAATGTTCTAGTCTAATTAATTTGCGAGAGCTACTTCAGTTTTATTTGAAATCAGGATTCACTCTTGTGAAATCACCACGAACTACAGAAAGCACTTAAAATCAGATAAAATTTAAAGCGTTTAAAATTTCCGAAATAAATTTAATTATTTCTTTTTGTTTTTACAAAACCGTGAACGCGTTTTATTATCCGTGTGGATCTTATGGTAATTTGATTTTCGCGTCAGACGCTAAACGACTGGGAGGCACTACACGAAGTGTCTTAATCAGTGTAAAAGTGTTTTTTTTTTATTTTTGAAACATTCTCACTTAACACCTTTAAAGGGCCGCTAATCAAAATTTCACTTTTTTCCCTTTACTCACAACAAAAACGAGATTCGTTGAATTTTAATAAACACCCAATTTCGCGGCTCGCAACATCGGCGGCTGGAGAATTTTCCGTGGAAAAATTAAAATGTCCTTATCATCGGACAAGCGCGGCATCGCACTACACTTTCTTAAGAACTCAATTGGAACAGTCGTTGTGATCATTGTTAATGATATTATTCCGTTTAATTAAAAGAATATACAAAGCATACAGAATCAGTATTCGAAAATCGAAATGGTGCTACGCATATTATAACTATTTCAATACGTCTTTTGATATCCCCCATCAATGTATTCTTCACCTGGTACTTGTCAGGTTCATTGAATGAAACGAAAATAAAAGTGTATGTGTTTTACGAACACAAAGATATCATCCAATATGAATAGAAAGTGCTTTAAATCTTAATACTAATATCAGCGATATTAATATTCTCAATAGTTCTTGAAACTATCTTCTCCAATTTCACCGAATACATAAAATACAGGCTTTCAATACACATCTGGTTATCTATTTTCCAGTCCTCTATTGTACTAGTGAGAATAGAATAGAATGTTCGAACGTCTACAGTTACAGCTTTGTCCATCTGTTCATTCATTATTAGTTATAGACAAGGACTTCAGGGTGCTATGAACATGTTACAACGAACTACGAACGACCATTTCAGTTGGTTATTTCGAGGACAACATCATATTATGTTAGTTTATTTTATTAGAAAGAAAAGAATTTTTTAATTAGAAAATTAAAAAAATATATTAATTGTATTAGGATTTTTGTTAATATGACAGTATTTAATGTGTATGAATGCTTGGAAAAATTAAGTTCGTGAAGTCCAAAGATGTCTGTTATCTATTTCAGAAAATAAAACACCCATGAAACAATGATCATTACTGATTGGAAGCAAAAAAATTAGAGATAGTTTTTTTTTTCAGTTGTACCACTGGCAAGGAAAAGCCAGGCCTCTCTAGCAAAGCTAAGAATTGTAATCAGTTCAGAAGTCAACATCCCTTACCTATGAAATTATACAGCTCAGTTCATAAAACGACTTTAATAAATGTCGACGAAGCGAATGAAATATGTCATAACGGTAACCGGTGAAAATCCGCATTCAAACAGACACTTATATGGAAAATAAACAATAATATAATGTGACAATATACAATATATACTTCATGAACAGGCAATATACACGCATACATATAATATGCACCACAGGTGGGGTTAGATCTTTATGAATGCGGTCAATTTAATTATAAATATATTTTCCACACACATCCATTTTCAAACCAACGTATGTATATATTTACATACATACACGTTGCGTTACAAGCACCAAGCCCTTCGGATACGAAGGTCATTTAATAAAGTCCGCCTCTGCATTAAATACGACTTTGACAGACAAAACAATATGCCCGCAACCATGTTAAAATGTTCCTAAATACTATTTCTAAGCGAACCCCCGTTCGGATCGATCACAACAATAAATTATCCATCTGAACGATACGTAAATGCCATGCACGAATCGTTCTACTTTCCGCACAAACACCTCTATACACCGTTTATTTCACTAAACAACTCAGAGGCCCTTAACATTACTTTATGGCCGTCATTTGTGTAACTTTCCAACGAACACTTGAGTTATATCGGCGAGTTTTTGATACGCGTTAAACTTGTAGAATGCTCTTAACAGAGCCGGGCCGTTAAAATGTCGCTTCTATTCAAATTTCGCTAACGTATCTCCGCATTACCATATTTACGCCCTTAGATGGTGACGGTGAAGTTATCAGTCACTGCTCAGCGAGGTTTGAGTTGTTTGTGGACCAGCTCGCGCCGTTAACTACTTTTTCTATCTATTTTGTTAACACTTATCTAAGTCGCGATATGATGAACCGTAGTCAAGATACGGTCAAAATATCGATGATGACAGAAAAATCATTTAACCTGTATATCCGTTTGCATAGTTAACTCTACATTTTCAATAGATTTCGTTATTTTTAAAGCGCAACAGCACGCCTAAAATCCCGGAAGGGTGGCCAGAGGAGTGTAATACTCTCCCATGTTTCATCAGTTACATTTACATCTCACTACGTAATGATAGGTGGAGAGCCTATTGCATTACACCGGGCACAAATCCTGACTCCGAACTCGGAAAACTCACCGAAAAACTCGAAAAACTGAAGCCTAGAAAAACCTAATAATATCGGGGGATCCCATCGGGGATCAAACCCAAGGCTATCTACCCAATCTCTATTTGCAGTTGCGCCTGTAACCAGTCCAAGAACGAAGAAGACAATATGAAATTTATTTTCACGAAAGTCAAAGTTTTTATCGGCCACACCCACGTAGTGCTAGTTGTTCTCGAAAACTTCAAAATACTAAGCATTTCGTATATATCTGGTAGCAGAATGTTAGAAACACGATAAAGAAAGTGTATTTATAATAGATTGTCCAGTTTTCACAAAACAATGTAATTTATAACCAACCGGTCAGAACGTGAAATGGGAATGTACAACTAACTCGTTCCTATGAATAAATCTATCAATCAATTTTCAAAATAACATTTATAATTTTACATGAGATAAACGGGAACGTACGGATAGTTAATGTAATTGGAAAATTTATGTATTATGTGCACATATATGAAAACCATTTATTTATGTTATAATTATACGCCGTTATTATCCAGATGCATTTTTTTTTCTAACGGGTATGTTCTAAAGTTCCGATAAAAATTTCACTACGATTTTAAATACACCCGAAAACTTTTGGGCCATGTGACAGCCCTTGAAATCCTTGACCTTAAACATGTTTTTCGCTGACATAATATTGTTATATTCTGCGTATATAATGTACACCCCCTGCTGGGTACACAGACACATACGTACACATACGTATATCCATATGTACATGTACATGTGTATGTATGTACACACATATGTAAGTACACACATATACATACACATTTTTCCTGAGCATAAAATGAACTGCTTATGATTTCAATTTCTTGTTACAAGTGTCTTATGAGAAATACTATTTGTTTATAGTTACTCGTAACATTTATTCTCTCCGCATGTAACTTTATCACTTCTCCATTATCACTTTAACATTATCACTTACTTGTCCTATTCTGAACCCATTTTTTCCTCCACTTCACCCCTAGTACCTATCATCTCGACTCACCCTCTCTTTATTCAGATTTTTTACGCACAATTACAAAATTTTTAAAGTATAACAATATTTTCCTGCAAGTGATATTGACGAGATATTCCAACTGCTTCGGGTCATCTTATCCAGTTCATTTACTTTATCGTGTTTACGTTTACAACAATTAAAATGATAATTAAGTGATTATTGTTTAAAAACATTAATGATTATATGTAACATTAAAACCATTAAAAGTAAAAAATTATTACAATGTTTTATAATATTATGGTGACATTTTGACATTTTGCTCACAACCGGCAGTAAGATTTGCGTAAGCACTGTTCATTGGCATGTATGCGCTGTTTACATCCATTCATGATGTGCGTGGGCAAAATAAGACGGCCTACAGTTTATTCCAAATAGCCAATATGCATCTAATGCTCCTGGAAATGCTTTCAATCCTTCTATATGACTCTTTGAATACAAAACCACAATGTTTCCTTGTATTAACTTAGCCTTCGATATTATATTTCACATCATATTATTGTCAATAATATCTGACTTTTTACAAAGGTATGTGGGTGATATAAATTAAAGAGACGTTGTCGTGTAATAAAATTTGGTAAGATCAGTTAGTGTGTCACATTTGTTTATAAATATTCATAGCAGTGCTTGTCTTATGGCGCGTCACCGTCTCACTATATTCTAAAGTAGCTTATTGACATTCGGACGGAATTATTTACGAATAAATTATTATAATAAATCCATATTGGCTTTAATCAATAGGCTTTATGATTAAAATGTTAGCTTTTCCTCTAAATCAGAATAAGCGGATTCAAAATTTATTGCATTCGCATGTAAATGACATATTGATGAAAAAATTGTCAATACGTTGACGGCCACCCATGACACAGTTATGTAATTAGAAAATTATAGTTTGTAAAAATATACATTTTATGATTACATTAGAAATCAGTTTAAACGAATTCTGAATCGGTTCGAAAATAACATTTTGGTCATCAGAATGTCAATATTTTGACAGCCACCCATGAAGTTTTAAGTATATAAGTTACATAATTTAAAAATACAGTGTAAAAAGTAGGTAAATGTGATAATTAGCGGCAAAAGTCTATGCAATGTACTCATTTTCAAAACGTTTTCATCTCTTTTATCGTTGTATGAAAACTGTCATTAATCACAATCGTCAGTCAACGCTGCACTAGGTTCTGTCAGCGTTCTATTTCCATCATGTCGATCACTCATTTGTCAAGAAAACATTTCCCCAACAATGGTGTAAATGACCGGCACTTCAACATTCCATTAGGGTTTGGACTTATATGCACATTTTTTTAAAACTTTTTTACCATATACAGTAAAATAAAAAAAAATCTCTCATGTTATATAAACCTATTGCCAGTTACCATGCAGCATTTTAGGCCCGCGCGGCATTAAGGTTAATTGAGTTTTGGGTTTAACGATATTTATTTTGGTATGAATGTTTGTTCGTCGTTACTTTAAAGATGTATTAGAAATTCCTATTAAAAGTAATATTGAATGGCGTCGTTTTTCATTTATTTCATTAAGTGCAAATAGATGGAAATATGTAAATGAGGAAATAAAAATATATATGTGTAATTAAAAGGTCTCATAATTATTATAAACCTTTTATTACTATACTGTCAGACATTAATCTGATTTCAGAATGTATATCGTCGTGTACCATACTGGCGAAATGCTTGTAAAATTCTGATAGCCTAATGGGTTAGAACTCAGCTTCTGACTTCGGGGTCGGCGTTTAAATCCCGGCGCACACCTCTTCACAGATGTACATTTTATGATTAAATATCATTTGTTATAACGGTGAAAAAAAAACATCGTAAAGAAACCTGCACAAATGCATGCAATTTAAAAAAAATCTCTAAGACGTGTGAAGCCAACCCGTACTCGGGCAGCTTGGCAGGCCATGCCTTAACAATCTCATTCTGAAAGGAGACCCGTGCTATAGTGGCAAATGTACAGCATGCACATACCATATACATTTGGTACTGTTGGATTTGGTCATAAGATACACAAATATAATACATACGATTGTATTAACATAGCTTAAAGATTTTCAAGCGTGCAATTTAAAAGTCACTAGAAGTCATATTACACGCCCACTGAGCGTTTAACAGGTGTGCATCCATTTATAACGCTGTGTTATCTGCGTTGCGTCAGAATAGTCAAATGAAAACAAACAACCAACAGAAACAATAATGTTATCTTTAATTAAGTTAAATATGTATAATTACGTAATTATACTCTGCAATATGCGGCCATTGTCGTGTTTGTTTTATGACGAGCCATCGTAGTCGACCTGCAGTGATAATATTTGGGAAGCGGAATATTTTAAAAACTATGGATATTAACATAATGACGTATTGATTAAATTTATCTAACAGATTAACCCATGCATGTTTTCGCGATAGCCTGACTAGTTTCTGACGTATCTGAACTCTGTTCAACAGCTTCTGCGGAATGCAGCGAAATTGTGATTATAACATTAGAATTACTCCGAAACTTGTACAAAAATATAAGGTTTTTTTGATATTGGGAGGTAAACCTTAAGAATGGTATCCATACCCTAGAAGATTATCGGTATAGTGGGATTTTTTACACGCAATTTAAAAAAAAAAAAAACAGTTCTTACAGCTTGCGGCCATACACTAGCCAACCACGTAGGTATATAATAAAAATAATTTCAAAAATTTTGGGGGTTGTAATATATAAAATACTTGATTAGAAGGGAACATTTATGGATTTAGAATTGGCAATAATATATAACATACATTATGTTATCTGTTCAACAGTGATTTGATCGAGCACAGATAACAAAGTATACAACGGACGATAGCACGCTATCAGCCGGCGCTTATCTCGCGAAAGTATGACGGAAGTCGTGCGAAACACCGAATTATTTATATCGTTTTTACGTAAAAATCTCTTAGAAAATGTCTAAGGACGGCAGCGACAATTTCTGTCTTCACCTACTTCTAACAAGGGAAAAGGATAGGATTGTTTGTGTCTGTTAGCCCCATGATCGTTATAAAGTAACTGGCGTGATGTTATCTTACAACCATGATAATAATAATTAATATAACACCATAAGACTAGGTCGATTCCACATCCACATTCACACATTCACAATCCACATCCACAGGCCACATCGCTCGAGTGACCGGCAACTGTTGGGGAACAAAGTCATCGAATGGCGATTATGTCTCGGCCAAAGGAGCGTAGGTCGCCCTCCTACCAGGTAGTCTGACGACCTGAAGAAGACAGCGGGAAGCTGCTGGATTCGGAAGGACCGGGACCGGAAGGACTGGCGCCGATTAGGGGTGCCCTATGTCCAGCAGTGGAGCTCCAGAGGCTGACGATGATGACGATGAACGCTAGGTCCCTCCTTTACGGGGTAAGGGTTTTATTTGAGCTTTAAATATCACTTGCTATAACGGTGAAGAAGTACACCATGAGGAATCAGATTTCCACTTAACCAACCGTAACATTATGAAGAACACTTTAGAGTTCCTCATAATGTTACGGTCATGGACAGGTCATAGCTTCAACCCTCTAATTCTAGGAGGAGATAAGTCCAGCAGTGAAAGTATAAGAAGGATCAATGATGATAAATATAACATGACGTCAAAATATAATTATATAGGAACATATGTACCGGCTTAACTCATGTAGGTTTTTGGGATAGCCTGACTGATAGTCAAACCCATACGAGGTTCTTTACCATGAGCTCCCGTCGTGAGGTCACGATCATGAGGTCGTGGAGGAGATAGGTGAGATTTTACATAGCAAAATGACGTACATAGAATATAGAGAATTCGTTCATCTTGTTAACAAATAAACGCATCTAAATGTTAACATTGCACCATTACACGCACCAAGCAAATGCACGCTGTAATAATAGTTCAGTGTTTACAACCATATTACATAATGACATATTTTAGGTTGCTTGCAAACGGAGCGGAATTGGAAAATTCGCAAGATTTAAATAGGGATGCACTTCACATTTAAAACTTTAATTTAAAAAGTTTTTTTTTATATAGCAGTCTTAAAGTAATTGCTAAAAGGTTTTCGGAAACTTCCATGATGATACAGACAATAAAAGAAATGATACTCCGGCTTTTAGTAAAGACTATAAGTCTAACACAGTAAAGGTTGTTGTCTAAAACAGTGAAAGCTGTAAGTCTGAAACAGTAAAGGATGTAAGTTTACAACAGTGAATGCTGTAAGTCTACAAAAGTACGGATGTAAGTCAAAAACAGTAAAAAAAAAAAAATAATCGGCCCATTATAATTGCACTGCTGGAATATGGGTCTCGTCTCATATTGAGAGGGTTAAGGCCATATTCTGCCTCGCTAGCCAAATGCGGGTTGGCAGACTTCACACTTGTTAGAAAATATTTATATTTTTTTTTAATAAATTCTAAGATGTGCAGGTTTCCTCACGATGTTTTCCTTCACCATTAGCAAGTGATATTTAAATTTTAAACGCACTTTTGTAAAGAGTTGCACGCCATGGATTTGAACCCGACACCCCCGGAGTGAGGGGCTGAATTCTTAACCACTAACTAAGCTATCACACAAAAACAGTGAATGCTGTAAATCTTTAACAGCAAAGGTTCAGAGTCTAATACACAATGAACATGAATTTGTGACGTCCATTGCGCGTTTCAGGTATTTGCAGAACCGCGTCGCCTTAACACGGCCTTAGTTCGTCTTGCTCATAAACCGACGACCTCGCGGAAAATCGACACTAAAAATACATTCTCCACGCCCCTACTCGCAACGACAAATATTTTAATGATAGACAACCGAAGCTGAAACGCATGCGTAGGTTGAACTATCACACACATACACGTTTAAACGCAGACATGCAAAAAACTACACAGATAATATTCAATTATTGCAAACTCCATACATTTACACGACACGCACACATGTAAATGTTATTAGTGATGATAGTTACAAAGTAGAATGGATACCGATTAAAAAAGTCTGTAACTGTCTTATTTATCAATTGAGGTGACGTATTATTACTATTATTTTAACCTAGACCTCTTCTATCCAAGGGTGAATAGGCTTTTTAGGTATGTGTTCTCTATGTTATGAAGCATCTGCGCTTTCCATCAGGCAGAATCGCGGCCAAACTCTAGCCTAGATAGAGCCCTACAAATATAAGATCTATAGTATAGTACTATATACAAACAGCGCATAATTTTTTGTATTACACGCAGGTGCAATGACGTGAGAAACGTCAAACGCTGTGGCATCAGGATTTTCCGGGAAAATATAATATAATGGCAGTAATTATTGGAAGGTCTTACAATAGAAGCAAACGTTATGACTTCAAGACGGGATATTGAAAAATGATTAATACAATACACACACGTGCGCTAAGTACTGACACTACTTACAGCAATCTAAAAACCCACACAGATACAAATAGTCAAAACAATAGATATTTTCAATTATTTGTTAAAATAAATCAGTTCGAACTCTTTTACATTTATTCACACATTCTTATTTCAAATAGTTGTTAACACGCTTTGTAAGTAAAATGAAAATGTATTGCATTTAAGAACCGATTTTTTGTCACCAGATTTAAATTTGGAACGAACACGCAGTTCGTTCCAACCTAACTTCTACAGCCAAAATATGTGTTTACCAAGACCGTTATGTCAACTTTAAATTGGGTTACCATAAAAGTTCAAATTCATTGTTATTCAAAGTAATCCACATTTTATAACTCACTCATTCAATAAAAAATACATCAATTGTGATAAATTTATTTGTCTTTCAATCACCGTATTTCCCACAAAACGTTATACAATTTGTATTAAAATAACAACGAACCAGAATGAAAAGAAGGAAATGATTCCATGCTCCGTTGCATACAATGAACTTACAAACTGACAATTGAATACGTCCAAAAATACCTTAATGTTGCCTCTAATGCAAATAGTGTTAGGTACCTGTGCAAGGGTTCTGGTCACATAAAACACACAATGAAATGATTATGTATGCGTTTACATTTCTACGTATTACGTTAATTTATTATAAATGATATATAAACTTATATAATAATAATCGACCCATTATAATTCCACTGTTGGAATATGGGTCTCCTCTCATATTGAGAGGGTTAAAGCCATATAGTGCCACGCTGACCAAGTGCGGGGTGGCAGACTTCACACACTTTAGATTTTTTATTTATAAATTCTAAGGTGTGCTGGTTTCCTCACCATGTTTTCCTTCACAGTTAGCAAGTGATTTTTAAATTTTTAAACGCACTTTCATAAAGAGGTG
>DWEC01000793.1:0-15238 GCA_018245735.1 Microceris miodesmiata
ACTCTACTTATTGGAATTCTGTATTTCCCACAATGTTATCTGCCATGCAATTCTGTTGCATAATAACAAATTTTTCATCCTGTCCTTTAACAAAGTAGGTACATTGTTATTCAAGATTTTATTTTTCAATTTCATAATTCGCTTAAATATCTACAAGGACCAGTTTTTCTACCCTAAATAATAGGTAACAGTTGATAGAATTAATAAATAATTATTAAATACCCAGCACATTATGTACAATATCGAAGTAGATATCTATATACATACATAATCGTAACGGATAGGCCAATAAAATATTCAATTGTTCAAGGGAAGAATAGGGTATAAGTAGTAAGTCGTGGAATGGAATTAAATAAACAAGGATCTCGAGTTAGCTACAACATGGGATAGTGGAGTATTATGGAGGGATACTGAATTACTCAAGTCTCTAAGGCATTTGGCTAGACTGTGGTACATCGCTCTAGTCATTGTGTATAGGCCGGATGTATCTAATTCCCCATTTGTTGGAGTCCCTGCGGTACAGACTGCCGAACAAACAGTTATAGTTACACAAGCTCCCGTTGAATATACGTGCGAGTGTGTAGAGAAATTCTAAACTCCAGGGGACAACAGCTGACGATTTAGCATTGTTTAGAGTAGGTTTAGTTTAGATCTCATAGTAATATGGAATTAGGGCTCTCATATTCACAAGGAACAGTTTTCATTAATGCCTGTGTTCGTTCCGTTGAAAACTTAACTTGAGGAATTCCTCTCTCTTGTAACTTAAACAAGTTCTAATTCATAAATTTCAATTAGAATTTCGTATGAAATGTTTTTAACCAAATTACTTTTTGTGATATTTTTTTTAAATTATTTTAGTGTATGTCAATAAACTCACCCCCAGTTACACGGGACATATAACATAATAGGAGAGAAACGTGGGATTATAACACACTTCTACCTAAATATTATACTAAGACTAATAGCCTCTTTTTTCTAATTCAATGATGGAGCCTATATATACTAATTTATAGAATCTATGACGGTATTAGTTTTACTTCATTAGCAATAAATAGTGATGTGTATTTTAGTTTCACCTGTAACAACAACGTTCAGACATACTGCCATATCAGGGCAAAAGACGATTTAGCTATCGTCTCTGAAAAACAGTTGAAAATATTAAATGGTCAACACGTAGAGAACGCTTTATTAGATATATAGGTATTGTCGCACTTCGTAACGACAGCAAAACGAATGCAATTGAGTCGCCGCAAAACATTTTGCACTCTGCATCGAGATAATGCCCTCCCCTTTCCATTTACAAAACACTACTTACTAACGAGGAGTCTGGCGGAGCCACGAAGTAATTTTAAAAGGCATTTTGTAATATTTATTTATACTTGGCACCCTTCATGCGCACTTTTAAACCGATATATCGATGATTACGTCAAGAATACCAACGAACGGGTAATATAGACACATAAATACACATTCGGTATTACTCCCTTTTTATAACCCTTCCTACAAGTATATTTTCGCAAATAAATCGTACAAAAGCTAAGTTTTTAAAGCGGCTTATGCAAGTAATTTCTATTAACGCGTCGCTTTTTAGTCGAGATGTACGCGAGTATTGTAAAAGTCAAACTGAAGCTCACGAGTGTAAGCCGTTTGCAAAGATTCATTCATAATATGATAAAACAATTGTGTTTTAAACGTGCATTAACATTTATTCACGCTTGATTCATGTTTAGCGCTTTCTGGGGATGAATTTAGGCGAAAAACCCATTTCTGTATGTTAATGCAAACTTGCTTATCTTACAATTTATAAATCCCTAGCAATTTCGAATTTCTTTGACAAAGACCTACAGCAATTATGATAGGAAAATATGGAAATTCCATGTCGAATATCACATTTTGGACACATTTCACTGAAAGTATATTAGCGTTAAGCCTAATTAAAATACAACGAGACCCGTCTCAACCGACGCCCTATTAGATTTTGGAAATCAAGGCGATAGCGGTGTCCGATGCTCTCCCTCGGAAACCATCAATTAGATCGATACAAAAACACACACAGATCACTAGCACGGAGAAGCCTTGACCCGAATGCCGCTCGTTAAATTCCACCGCCTCGCGCGCGCCGCACCGATTGCCCGGCGACAATTACAGGGAACCTTGCGAGTAATGGCGAAAATGAGAAGCAGTTCTTTTTATTGACATCATACTTTACTTTACGATCGCTTTAAATACAGAAATGTTTGCGGTCCGCGTTTTCAGATCGCAAGAAGTTACCGTCGCTCATTTCGAGGGAATTTTTATTTGCTGTAAATCACTTATTGATAATAACATTTATCTGTGCTTCAAATCATGCTAATTATTATATACTAGTTGTCCAGTACCGATCGAATTTCGATCTTAAGCCATAAAAAAGTCAGTTTGAGCGTTATCTAGGTTCTAATGTCAAAGACAACGCTAATATAAACCTTTCTTCTGTACTACTTATTGTACACTGTATATCTATGTGTTGGTGCAGTATTGTGCGTTGCATTTTTGTGGTTAATTTAATATATTTTTATGCAGTATTTTTAAAAATATTGGCATTCTCCACTCCTTCTCTATATCAAACTATAAAGAAGCCAAATTTGATACTCCTCCGTTCGCACAATTTTTCTAAAAATGTACAAAGTTTTGCTCCACATATTAATATATATAGATGTAATAATGATCACAAATGTACCGGCTTAACTCATGCACGTTTTTCAGGATGGCCCAACTAGTTTCGGACGTGCACCAGGTCCCTCACAGCTCAGTGCACAGGCACCTCATGAGCTCGCGGCGCTTGCAGCGAGGTCGTGGCGGAGACTGCCTCGCGTCTCGGCGTCATCCCGAAGAACGTACGTGAGTTAAGCCGGTACATTTATAATCATGTGTATAAACTATAACCACTCAAGAAACATTTAATAGTAAGATGTAGTCATAATTTCAACCTGAAATATGATAAGCAAACAGTGATTAGACCTGTTTTTTAAGGTTATCCAGTATAGCTGCATAGTATTAAGACAACAATGATTGCAATATTTCTGGAATGCATTCCATTTCTGGAATCTATTCCTTCCCGCTACTGCAGAAAGGAGATAATATTCACGAGAAAACCTTTGTATACTGTATCAAAAAAATGCTACGGATTTCTTTATTACACAATTATTTAGTCATGTTTAAAACATTACGAACTAAATAAATATGTCTGAGGCATTATTCATCTGTTGTGTGCCTTTCAGAACCTTTACTCTCATTTATCATCCCGTACGCGGTGAAACTCGCTCACATTTTCCATATTTTAAGCCTTAATAAAGTGCTATACAATTCGCTTAGCTGGATTCTAATTTATGTCCTTAATACCATTGTTATTAATAAATGCAGTTGCGGGCACCACTTTTCACTCAAAAACATTTCCCGAACGGGAAAATGTACGCCAATCCACTTTTCTTGGAGTTCTTCCGTTATAAGAGATTGGCACTTATTCATTCCAAGTGTTTATTCATATAGCCCCAATATTCTAAATGTATGCTGCAGTCTAGCAGTGAGACAAAGATCAATTTGACCCGTTATAAAAATATAAGTATCGATATATTTTAACGACTATACGGCAATTATTTATATCCATTTTTCTAATTTGTAAGGATACGACGGCCAAAATATTTTTAAATACATTTTTATTTATAACCTTCAACACATCGCGATAAATGAGAACTGGTGAACAATTAACGACGACTATAGCAATAGCAAAATTAAGCCATATCATTACCAATTAAACATCATCATAAAATTTAAATAGGCCGCGTTACTACTATTCTAATATCCCTTCGAAGGATCGGAGGACTATCAAACATGTATTATAATAATTGAATGAAGAGCAGCAGGGTGCGCGGAAAGAAGCAATAAATAACGAAAAGTATCTTTCGCCTCCAGTAAAGCCAATGCCTGACGAAGCGTACGGTACAAATAAATTATGTTTGACGCGAAACAATTGCGTGCGATGCAAAGCAGATAAAAAAACAACTTTACGTCCTCGGCGTGGAGAGTTAATGTTATGTAAAACCGTTTATGTACAAAATTGTGTGCCTTTCGGAGTGAAGATTTCACTTGCTCGATTTTATATCCCGGATATACCTCAACGAATCTCTTAAGCGGCTAATCTATTAATACCTTTTAACACTTATCATGTTCACTTGTTATGTTACACGAATCTTTCCAATGAGACCCAACCACTCTTCAACGACATCAAGATTATCTGAATACTAAACACTGTCTACTTCCCTTTTTTCTTTGTCGATTTAACTGTTATTGTCAATAGACATTTTAATAGCGATTTCTCTTACCTGTTTTCATTTGCACTTGTCTAAAACGCAACCAATAAACGGACGGTGATGTGAATTCGAGATAAACAAAAATTCTGAAAGCGTTTGCGTATTATTGATTTCCCCGTAGGCCTATCCAGCATGCGTTGATATTCGCGCTCGAATAATCGTACTCTTTTAGGAATACTCTATGACCGTATTACCGTACGCCACACTACGTACTTTCAAAGAATTAAAATGTTATGTTGAATTAAATTATTTGACCCATTTTATTTTTTACTCATGTGTACGTACCACTTGGATGACAGAGTGGCATATAGCCTTAACCCTTCTCATTCTAAAAGGGGAATAGTCACAAGACAAGTATAATCAGGAGAGTAGGAGAGTAAAATACATGAGAATAGTAAAAGGGCTGATGAAGGTTATTTCGTCAAAACTTTCATTATATTCAAATATTTGAAGATATGCAGAAAATATGAAAAAGCAACGTTATTTTGGATCCACCAATTCGTATATAATGGAGTATTTAAAAATTCTTAAAACTGCCTCGATGGTCGAGTGGTTGCAAGCGCGACTGCCGAGCGGGAGGTCTGAGTTCAAATCCAAGGTCGGGTACTATTGGAATTTTATAATTTAGAATTTGTAGTACCTACTGACTTGAGTCAGATCGAATAGGCTCACCACCTATTCCATGGGACGTAAACGTAACTGGTGAAACGTGGGAGCGTACTACTCTACCCCATCGGGGATTACAGGCGAGATATTACGTAATTTTTTTATAATTTTATAAGACCATATTATTTGCTTGTATTATAGTTCGATATAATGTTATCTTTTCCTACCAGCTATATAAGTACTGCCCGGAGACCGCCATGTTATATTTTTGTTCTTAACGCTTACAATATTGAAATTAGTATTTACATGGAGAAACGCATGTTTTAAAAGGTTTAACAAGTAAATAGTTTAACAATGCGCATAATTAATGAAGAAAATGATCAAGAAAGGGTTATTAATTACCACCGACTGTTGTGTCGTGTGTATTAATTACTGCCAATTGTTGTGTCGACGGTCGTATCGTGTATATTAATTGCCGCCCTCTTTTGTGTCGGATATATATATCACTACTGATTCCATCGTCCTTACACAGTCCTAAAAAATGGAGTGATACATTGGAATGTACTAAAAATCCGAAAATTTAACTCAACGTGTAAATAATGCAAATAAGATCGGTATATATAATTTACATATTAGACAACGAAGCAACCAGAATTGGAAATTCACGGATTGAGCGAAATCAACATTTTTGAATATTCAGTAGAACATTATCTCCAAACACAAATTTGTATAGACGGTCTTTCGAACTAACAAGCAATTAAAACCATTTTGAATCGATAGTAATAAAACTAAAAGCTATTTGTTGACAACAACACCAATCATAATAAATATCTCTTTATTGAATTATCATCACAACACAAAGGTGTAGATTATATGGAGAGAAAAAGAAATAGTAAGAGAAACCAAGTTACGGACAGAGGAACTTATGATTCATAAGACAAACGCACAGCATAAAATACTCGTGAAAAGTTTAATTTCAACGTAACACGCTTCCATTATGCGAAGTCCCATGAATAATTTCATTATCAGTAAAGACCTGAACGTTTTACTCATAATATTGGGCTGGAGGTCAAAATTAGTTCCCACATGTTAAATTATTGACAGATTATAATAAAACGCACTCGGGAAGAAGAACGAAGGGAGGAAAATAAAGCGTACCGATCAAAAAAATCCAATTTACATTTAACCAATGACATCCAAAGTTCAGAAAAGATTGAATTTATAGCCCATAAAGGAATGAGAAAAACGCCCAAGGTCATTTAGGACAATGGAAAATATGACTTGAATGTGACTGAACAACAGTTATGATATTGAAAATATTTGCAAATACGAAACTGATCAGTGAAGCATGAGTATGGACAAGTTAGCTTGGAATCAGTGCCAGAACACAGAACAACTAAAGTTACATCCGTTGACTGCTGCATTTCGAAATTGGGTCAGCAGGTCATTGGTTCGGAGTTGCCTGTCATACAATGAGATATCTCTGCAGAGTCGAACAGGTTTTGCATCGGTCGTTATGGAAATCCCCCGTAACCTTAGACAAAAAGAAAAAGTTTGTTTTTAGCGTATACTCGTGAATAAAGCGAAAATATTCTTAGAAGGATACTTACGCTAACCGATAATGTTATGATTCTATTAATTTCGGGTACGAAACGATTTCGAGGGTAATGAATGTAAATCGACTCAACGCCGCGTGATCGTGCGTCGTAAAACGTGATACGTACTTGTGGTGGCCGAGGAGCTCCGGTCCGCACACAGTTCAGCCAGCACTTCGAGAGTTGAGCCAACAAACTCTAATGGAAACATAATACAAGGCAGAGCACGGGGAAAAACTCTATTTCTGCCGCACAAAACGTAAAACAATGCAGGAAGCCTTTGTTTATCCTTATTTGTTTTTTGTTTGCAAAAAGCACGTTCAGCTTTTCATTTTGGATGTATACAAACCCTAGCATCAAATATTTGTTTTAATTTTGGGTCTGTTTGGTTTGGTTATTAATTTTGAAAATTTGTTTATCTTGCGATGTTAGAGTGGTTTATATTTAGTTATTTGGCGATTCCCTTTAATTCACTGAGCTATGTATGTAATATAAAATACTCTTATAGGAAAAGACAAAAGGTGTTTAAAACAATAGTGTTACGATTGTCGCTCTGTGTCCTACAACAAGACACTAACGGTAGCATAAAATAAAAATAATATGCAATGTACTTCAACAGCTAGAAGAATAAAAAAGCGTGTTCTCATTACGCGCTGACATTAATCAGTGCATAAACAAGAGATTCCATTACATGAAAGTGGGAAGCACGTCGCCATTCACGACTTATTAAGAACATAAAACACCTTTAACATGGGCGGGCACGAAACTTTATTTCTACGTCGGTGCGTAAAAGTCACTTCCAGGCCGTGTGGCAGCAAAAGTATGACACTCGGGGCATTTGGGTTGAGGCGAAATAGGTCACGGTCGCATTACCGCTCATTTCTTTATCTACCTCGAGGTAATACTTAACTATTTCCTGCCGATGAGCTTACATTTCCCAGAGGTTCTACGAAAGACATTTGACTGGGACTACGGTAAAGAATGTCAAGGTCAAACACGGACACACTCCGCAGCCTTCCTGAAGATATATGGAAGGAATAAAAAACGGTAATAAGACACTATGCTAATGAAACCTCTTTGGCCGGTAGGAATGATCGCAAAATAAGATGTGGCCGAGTCTAATTATAATCATGCACAGAATTCTGAAATCAAATACTAGTTTTTAACGTAAATATTATAGATAGTCATGAATACCTTTATCCAACAGTTCGATTGAAATGTTAGGAGATGTTGCAATTTCAAAGGCACATATTGAAATCCCAAGTTTAATTAAAACTTGCGGACTAGTTGCTGGTAGCAGTATTTGCTGTAACACAACGTGTCTCAGAGCAAACTCTAAGTCAGGATGAATGTAAATTAGTACAACATGCTCTGCCCCCATCAAAGTCTAAAATACATGCAGCTGTTGAATTACTTATCCGGGCGCCGGTTAATTTTAAAGTTGCTCAGGAAACAATTACAAGAGTTAATTAAAGTTCATTTAAGGCAAAAATAGACAAGGAATGAACGGTGATGATAATGAGAGCAAATGTTGTATGAATTTCAAAAATAGTTTTTCTGTCCTCATCATCATCGGCATCATCATCAGCCATCAGCATCATCATACTCCCTACGCTATTTTTACCAAGACGCAATCTCCACTCCAGAACACGTCTACCCCAACGATTATCGGTTCTGCGACAAATATGACCAGCGCACTGCTACTTTAGCTTGCTAATCCATCGGGGATATGTCGACAACTTTTCTGCCCTAATGGGATAAAATTTTGTGCTTTACCTATAATTAGTCGTAACTTGTATTAAGATCAATGCATTAACCATCAATGTCTTGGATCAAGATGTACTGATAATATTTTACAATGTCTAAAATGTTTTATGTTTCAGGCAAATATCAATTAAGGAGATGCAGGGTGAGAGGAAATACATACCATTTCTAATCAAGTTTCAGTGTACAGTACTTTCGTAGCTAACTTCAAAAAACGGTAATCTCATTTGGAATGTCAATTAGTACAAGAACCTCTGCACTCGTCGGTGTCTAAGATTAAATTAATTACCGCATACAAACTCATTTAAACTAGAGTTCCATTCTCAACTATTCGTGAGCGTAGAACACATTTATATTAATTGAAGATTAATTGAAGAACTATTTACTGACATTACTACACGACATGTAATTTTGAATAAACATTGTCTATCCAACAATAATATTTCTTGGTTTTTAATTAAATGTATTAAATGTTATTTGTCATTAAATCATATAAGTCATCAAAAATAAACGTTATAATACAATAAATCATTTAACCCTAATTAGATAACCCTATTAGACTGTAACATTTATTGTTGCAGATTTAAAAACATATCAAATAGCCCACTGATCTGTGTTGACAGTACTCGCTCACAATAACATTTGCTTTACGCCATAACAATCAATCTCGAAGACGCCGAAGTCTGAGGGTATAGAGACGGACGCGGTAGTGCGGATCGGCCCCCAGAGTGACCACGCAGTGATTCGCAATATATATAATTGGCCAGTCAACCGGATGTTCTCGGTTATAAAATTGGATAGAAATATTTTCTTTTGATCTTACTAGCAATAATAACAAGGTTTCCATTTCGTTCTGTACATCTAATGGTTTAGATTTAATTGGTTCCAATTCCTATAGTTATGTCTATCCACCAATGTAACAAAAAATGAAAAAACTAATTTAAACTCGTTAAACTCACTCCTTTATATTTCTTTCATTTAGACCCTTTTACATTAGGACATACAGATACATACATATATAGGACAAATGACGTTTAACATTACGCATCAACTGTTTATAATAAAGAATAATTTAATTTGTTTAGAAATTGAAAATGTTCTCTATTAAATATCGCACACAAATTGTCCAAAGAGAAACTAATTTAATCCAACAAACAATGCTGTTCACAACTGAATCATGTTCAATTACCAGCCTACGTGTCGCACAGACAAGGCAGTTGTTTGCGGCTAATGCAACGTCACGAGGTCCGCGAATGTCGATTGTCATGTTTATTCGTACTTTACTTTACTTTAATGTTTACTTTACTTTTTACAAGCCGAGGACAGGGCGCGATGGCGCTCATAGGAAGAGGCCTATGTCCAGCAGTGGACTGAGATTGGCTGATGATGATGATGACGATGTTTACTCGTACAATCCTTCGCAAAACAATATATCCGAAAGTTAATTCTTTAGTTCATTGCATCACTACATTTGAGAGTATTCAATATACATAGATATAACGTAGTCGTATGGAAAATATAATTTATAACTTTTTCATAACTATTTATTCTGCAGACTGTAGATCAACGATGGCATTTGTATTCTATTTTATTTCCATGGCAATGTCTAGTGGAATATTCGAGAACTTTACAGATACGATAGTTCTACGACTGAATCGTAGTCGTGTCGTACCGAGTGAGTTAGATTTTCACTTAAGTTTAAGCAATTTTTACTAGCAAATTAGCAGTAGAAATTCGTCTTGCTCTGGAGAAAACTTAGCACATTTTCTTTCCCTCTTATTCTGCTCCAAGGGCTCTTGAGAATCGACTTCTGATTAAGCTATTGTCGGAATAGTCTTAATTGGCTCTCTGTCGGAGATCAAATAGAGATTTAGACGAACAATAGAGAACATAATTTTTATTATTATTTCGAAATATTTCATTGTTTAGATTTTTGTTTGATTTCTTTTATACAAAGCCTTCGCGAATCAAAGTTTTCCATGAAGAACTTAATGAATATCCTGAACGTAAAAATGTATTTAATATTATTGTTGTAAATACACGAGCACTTTACTTACGACGTAATTCATTACATTTACAATTATAATAAAATATTATTCTTCTGTCTGTGTCACGTCGCGCTATCACGTCTGTAATGCGCAAAGGAGTAGGAGGAGAAGTATAGTATACTCCCATCATTCACCAGTTACGTTTACGTCCTAAATTGGAATGGGTGGTGAGTTTATTGCCACACACCGAGCACAGATCCGAGCCACTACTAGAAATATCGACCCGGGATTTGAACCCAGGACCGCCCGGTCAGCAGTCGTACTTGCAACCACTCGACCAACGAGTGGTTGCAAGCGCAATCAATTCGTACACACTTTAGTAAACTATGTGCATTATTATTCATAGTAAATGGATTTCAGCAATATTACTAGCAATTTCCGAACATTAGTCATTCTAATACGTACAACCTTATTGTATATTCCATCCTTTGATACCGCATGAGCTTTACGTACTTTATTAGTTAGGAAAGCAGAAAATTAGTAGACATGAGTCACAAGTTGAACATCAGCATAAGAATGGGATATGGTACTGTACCCGTTGGTATAGTTGTATTGTTACTATGTCAGTTCATAATGGGACGTCATTTAGATGGTCATGGTTTCAAACTAAAAACCAGTATCCAGAAAAATCCCAATTTCAAAAACTTTAATGGCGGTAAACGAACTTCAATGTCCAATCAATGACCACGAAATTTATGGCGGCCATTGATTAGAGGGTAAAAGTTACTTGCATCGCTAACTTCTAATGCCACACGGAAAACTTCGAGTTTAAAGCAGGCGTCTTGGTTTCGTCGCTCGCCGTGCGTAAAAATCTTTTGGTATTAATCAAGGGGCGCCTGTGGGGCTCGCCAATAGAACAGCAACGTGAATAAACACGCCAACGAGAAAACTATTGTCTAGTCTGCTCGCAACACTCTGTCACCCAAAGCCAAAGTACTCGTATTAAGCTGCGGAAACTAGGGACGGTGTTATATTCCATCGGTGAAATGCATCAATGAAAGTTCGTATAAGAAAGACAAGTCCATATTTGATATTAATATTTTTGTGTTTCTCAAGTTCACTGCGGAATTGAGATTTATCCCGACGTATATCAATGAGGCCCTATTCCATTGGTAGGCGCATACGTACCTACTATCCTTCTCTGCTTAACCCTTGGGGGAAATAAAGGCATGATATTAAAATTAATAAAATTTAATTTTTTTAAATTAATTAATTAATTTATTCTTTATTATTGTTAACAAAGGACAGACTTAATACCAATCGGAATTTTCTAATAATCAATCCTAATCAATATAATTATATGTAAAATTCTATAAAAATTACAAATTTTCATGAACATAACAACAAAAAAAAATAATTAAGATTGTTTTTTTAAGACTAGGGTCTTACGGCCATTATTTTGCATACGATAAAAATTTGTACCGATATTCAATAAATAAATATGAAACTAACACCTGACGCCCACCACGGGGACGATATTGAAATTCTACGAAGTTGGGAGAACGAGGCCCGCATTCGATATTTCTACGAAGATGTATCAACGAAAGCTCCTATGAAGAGGGTAACGTAATGAGGTTATATACATATTAGAGAGGAGATTTAAATTTAACAACCGGGATTTCTATTTAATTGAATATTATTGGTTGTTAGAACTACTATACTTTATTCTATAGAAACTATAAGCTCCGCATCCTTTATATAGGTATATGATATACATATAAACATCAACATATATATATATGTGTATAACTGTATATAACCAAAGCTTTAATACACAAAAAATACATTAATACACAGTTGTAACTTATTTCCAAATACCTAACATGAACTAAATAATAGCTAAACAGAAATTGCGCCTCCGGAGTCTAAATGGGTGACTTATACAGGGATTAGGATAGTTATCGCAGCGTTAGCTGAGATCCTGCTCGATACGTAGGCAGTAGTCGACAAAGAGAGTTCTAAATGTCGACAGCTTGCCAACTGGCAAGGGAATCGAACAAGTTTCGGCCTCATACGAGTACTTGTGTTTTGTCGTACGTTCAGAACCGCAATGGGGTATGAGAATTGACTTAACTGTAACTATGGTCAATAATAGTCTAAATAAATGTAAAATAAATTTATTGTCGTATTACGAAATATTTTAACAGTAGACAATGCTGATATATGAGGAAAATGTAACAAAAAATTTGTCATTGGCGCGCACATCAATCAAATCCGAAGCCGGCTATACACCGGTTGATAGACGGGCCAGGTGTACGGGCACAATATTCACATTTCGCCGCATTAACGGCCGTAATTGTCGTGTAACGACGCAAAAACGTTACAGGAATCGGTCGTAGATAGAACCAACGTTCGATTATCAGTGGTGTGCGAGAAGGCCGACGGGTCCGGTCGCACTGATTTGAGCGAAGCTCCCGCTGCGGCTGCTACTTACAATGATAAAGTTAGCACGTTTGTCTGTCACTGTTAGGTTAGTTGAGACGTGTTTGGAGCGAGCGGCGGCGGCGCGTCGTTGGGCTCGCTCGGCGCGGCGTCGACTGGCAATGGGGAGCGTCGGAGGCTGCGCGGAGCGGCCGCCCCCGCCTTCATTCACTCGCCGCCATCGAGGCCTAGCCCAAAACAGCCGAACTTTTAATGCGGCATGTGGCGTTTTCCCACAATGTAAGGATCTGACTTTGTAAGCGTTTCAAAATCCTCTAAAAAAAGGTTGCGAGGCCCGGAGGAGAAGGATAAGAACCCACGTCAATGCATTATTTGACAAAAATGTATTACGTCTAAAAAGAGGCGTTCAAATCTAATGAAATCAGTTTCTCGCACAAAATATAAGAAAGTAACATTACATTTCAGTGGGTATTCACTGATCAAAAACATTTTCTGAAAAATTACGCAGCTTATCATGAATAATTCTCCTCGCACGGAAACGCATTTTCTGTCTTTCTAAATGATATACGAGTGTATTACTCCGAGCTTTAAATAAGCCGAATAGACAGGAGCGCCAAACCACGTACGCACTAGGGAAGATGAATATTTGTTTCACCTTACAGATTACTGCCAATGGAAAGACACGGCACCACAAAGATAGCTTTGCCGCCGAGCGCGTCGTATATCAACGCGTTACACCACAATACCTGTATGGAGATATGTATAAAACTATATGCTACACTATTTAGAGCCCGCAGAGAGCTGAATATAATTATATTCTAGTCAATTGAGTGTGGTACTCATTTAGGTAAATGATTACTTGGTAAAAATCCCAGGTACTCAGTAAGAACAGTAATGCATTTGAATGTAGAGTCATGTGTCATGTGATCGACTTGACATCTAAATTATACTCGCATATTTGTGCAAACATTCTTAGGTAGGTATGTAGGTACAAAGTGCTGACATTTTCAATTCAAAATTCAAAATGTTCTATCACAAATGCATGCTTCATTGTAACGCACGATCGTAATGTTTTCATAACGGTAGTGGATCTTACATTCAGAATACCTGTAGCTCCACACACACACACACACACATAGCACATAGCACACATTTATTACAACAGTTATTAATACATTACATTAAATCATTTTTATACATTACTCTCAACAATGAGTTCAATGTAATGTGCGAAATGACTGAAAACATAAAGTGACAAAGAGAAGTAATTGAGGAAAGACAAAATTATCGGTGAACAAAAGGCATTAAAAGGCACTAAAGGGTTTACGCAAAACGGACATCAAGTCAGTCCGAAAACAATCCATCAAAACGAACAAAGATGTCAGAAATGGTTTTTTTATATTTACGAAACTGCTTACCGCTGCGATGAAAGACGTATTCAAGATCATGAAGCGGAAAGGGCTTAACATTAATTTAGTGGCACAATTCGTAACTTTGAAATTCATAAACAAACAATGGTTTTCGTCAGAGCTCAAAAATAAGCTGCACGGAGAAATAGAAAGCAAGCGATATAAATTATAATCCATGGAAAGTTTATCAGCGGCCCGCGGCGGGAAGGCATCCATAATGGTAAAAATAAAACTTTTTAAAAGTAACAAATACAACTTTTTGAGAAGAAACCGAATCAATCAATAATAAGTAATTCCATAAAAAAAATATGGGAAACCAGTGGATTCAGGGAACGCAATGCCAGTCGGACACACCCAGTAAATATATGTATTACAACAATAATACAATTAAATGGTGAATAGTCCAAAATATGGGTTATCTCGGGTCGGCCATGGACTATAGATATATAACGGAATTGTGGTCGGTACATGACATAACAGGCTGGAGTTCCATTGAATCGCCGGTAGAACTATTCATTTCCGATTCGATTATGGTCGGTAGCGAGAAGGGATGCTTCGTGCGAGCCGGTAGGAAAATACGTACGCATATTAGCGCATTACAATGGATTGAGCGGATACTATTAATACACCAACCGCATATTATAGTTTCGATCATTGATACTACCCTCTAAAACCTATGCATATATACCTGCTTACTTAATCGGTATGTTGAAAAAGAATAATCATTCTATTTCAATTTATTTGTGAACATAAGCCTGCCCCAGTAAGTGCCTATTTTACGCCCTGTATTGGAATGCTTTGTCCTTTTAACAACATAAAACGCTCTTAGCAATATAAAAGTTCAGTACTTCGATGCTTTAGAGTCAACCAATATTAGACACGGATGTTCATAAGATGCAGAGGCCATTTCAGATCATACGCACCCAAAACTCCGTTTTAAATTTCATAATATATTAACTAACAATATATAGATAGATAATAATAATAATAATAATCAACCCATTATAATTTCACTGTTGGAATATGGGTCTCCTCTCATATTGAGAGGGCTAAGGCCTTAGTCTGCCACGCTGGCCAAGTGCGGGTTG
>DWEC01000794.1:0-15238 GCA_018245735.1 Microceris miodesmiata
CGCAACATAAAGAACTTGGACATCCGTGGGTCCGCAGTCGCTGAACATGCCCACAATACAGACACGGCTCATTTCTTACGCTTTGACAAGGTGGCCGTGCTGTCCAGGCAAAGGAAAAGTTCTAGGTACCTCGTAACATACGAGAAGCAATAGAAGTGAGCCGACGTCCCAATTTCAACCGGGATAGTGGGTGGACTGTGCCTTCAGCCTGGAAACCAATTGTTCACACGGCGTCGAAATATAGTAGTGTAGTGGCTACTCTAGAACACGACACAGTCAACGCCGCATGTGTCCACTCAAATAAGACTTTATGCGTAAGCGCGAACAACGACTTTATGCGTAAGCGCATACTGGTCCGAAACTAGTCGGGCCACCCCTAAAAACGTACGTGAGTTAAGCCGGTATATTTATAATCATTAGCCAATCGAGTCAGTGATTTTATACAAATTAACTTTTTTTACATCTATTCACAGCACAATCAATTAATTAACCAATCAATTAATAAATAATATAAATTTTCGTACACCCCCGCTTACGAATCGTGAACCCCCCCCCCATTTTTTTCTCAGGCCAACGTAGACGCCCAATTTGGAAATCAATGATATGAACTATAAGTGTGCCAAATTTCATACTCCTCCGTCCACGCAATTTTCGTAAAACGGGGTACAAAGTTTTTGCGTCACGTATTAATATTCAGATAACTTGACAGTACAGCTTACAATTCTTGAATTTGTTCAATAATTAAGATTTATTAATAAAGTTTGAGAGTAAACTTGGAGTTTAAAAAAGCAATTGGCAACACTGTTTTCAATCGCTTAGTCATACAGTAACGAACGCGGGCGCATTGTTCGAGCGACCGATACACCATGAAGTTAGTAATCCCGTTTATAATCCTACACGGATTGTTACGAACTGCAGCGTTGAATCTCAAATATTTGGATCCTACGAAGTTACAAACGAAGGCTCCACCGGATGTTCAACAGCAAACCGCTTATAACATAATATCAAAATATCTTTCACCCGTAACAGTGACAGTCAACCCTTTATTGTTCGTCGACCCTCTATTATCCAAAGATAAAAAGGACATATTCATCTTGTCAACAGACAGTGGTCAATTGTACATCAACGCGACTACCGGTGTGGCGGCGGTATGGGGTTTCAATTATTTCTTGAAGAAGTATTGCAAATCACAAATTGCATGGCAAACGAAAAGAGTTGTGGTTCCAGATCCCCTGCCAGAAGTAAACGAAGTGGTGGTCGCCAACGACAGATTTCGCTATTATCAAAATGTTTGCACAGCGTCGTATAGTTTTTTATGGTGGCGGGTTCCTAACTGGCTTTCACATGTGGAGTGGATGGCTTTGAACGGCATTAACTTAGTGCTCGCCCCTGTTGCACAAGAAGCTGCTTGGATGAACGTGTACCGTGAGATCGGGATGACAGAAGAGGAAATCGATGATCACTTCACCGGACCAGCATTTTTATCTTGGCATCGTATGGGTAACGTGCACGGTTGGGGTGGACCTTTACCCAACTCTTGGCATGATCGCCAAAAGGAAATTCAAAACAAAATCATCAATTACATGTTTGAGCTTGGAATGATTCCTGTACTGCCAGCTTTTAACGGACACGTACCGAAAGCTTTCTCCAGAATCTTCCCAAATGCCACCTTTTACACTGTAGATACGTGGAATATGTTTAACAATGATTTCTGTTGCGGTTTGTTCTTACACCCGAATAATCCAGAGTTTAAAATGATCGGAAGGATGTTTCTAAAGGAAGTAATAGCGAAGACTGGATTCAGTCATGTGTATACAGCAGATCCTTTTAACGAAATAAAAATAGAACCCTGGTCAACGGCTCTCGTTAAAGATACAGCGGTAGCTATTTATTCAACGCTTCAGGAAATCGATGAGGATGCTGTTTGGATGCTACAAAACTGGATGTTCGTCCACAATCCACTCTTATGGCCGGTAGACAGAGTGCAAACATTCTTGACATCTGTACCTAATGGACGAATGTTGGTTCTGGATTTACAATCCGAGCAATGGCCTCAATACGATCTTTACCAAATGTATTACGGTCAGCCGTTCATCTGGTGCATGTTACATAACTTCGGTGGTACATTGGGCATGTTCGGTAACATGGAGGTGATCAGCAAAGACGTTTATGAAGTGAGACACCGCCTCAACACCACAATGATCGGCATCGGTCTTACTCCGGAAGGAATTAATCAAAACTATGTAGTGTACGATCTTATGTTAGAATCGGCGTGGCGCAAGCATCCAGTGCAGGACTTGGAAGAATGGGTGGCTGATTACGCCGAAAGACGCTATGGTTGTAATAGCACGGCAAGCGCTTGGAAATACCTACTGCGAAGCGTCTATAATTTTAACGGTTTGAACAGAATGCGAGGCAAATATGTCGTAACACGTCGTCCGTCTTTTAAAATTCAGCCATGGGCTTGGTATGCAAGTAATGATCTTTTCAAAGCATTCAAAAAAATGATACTAATATCAACTGACGATTGTGCAAGTCCTGGCTATTATCATGATGTCGTTGACGTCACTCGCCAAGCCTTACAGTACAGAACGGAACAAATATACATGTTATTCAATAATGACCGCCATTCAGATATTTGGGTTTTCCAATCAACCGTTAATCGGTTTTTGGAGGCTATGGATGATATTGTGTATATACTGAGGACAAATAATGATTTTTCTGGAGCCGATTGGTTCGCGCAAACAAAATCTCGGAGCGATAATGATGCTGATATGTATCTATATAATTTAAATGCTCGCAATCAAATAACTTTATGGGGACCGAATGGTGAAATTACGGATTATGCTTGTAAACAATGGTTAGAGATGGTACAGGATTATTATATACCAAGATGGAATAAGTTCTTGTCTTTGGCTCTAGAAGCAAAAGCCAAAGATGTAGTGTTTGACGAGAGAAACGCACAGCGTGTGGTGCGTGCCACTGTGGAAGAACCTTTTCTGTCCAAGTCTTTGGACTATAGTTGGCCTTCCGGAGATGTTGTTTCGACAGCAATAAGGTTATACGAGAAATGGGCATATGTGTCAGATCTTGATGACTTACCAAGAAAAGTTATATTACCCAATCGTCAGAAGAAAACGACACTACCTGACACTGATATTGATGGCGAAGAATGGAAGAGCGAACCCACGGTATTGCTGTGGCATTCAACTACGCCTAATCGTTAAGAAATATGTAATTTTAGTTAAATATATGAAATTTATGTTCCTAAAGGTCGTTCAAGTGTAACATGTTAAACTGTATTTAGAAAAATTAAGGTAATTTTAGTACGTATCTTCACTATTTCTGAAGTTATTAATAGTCGAATAAAATGCTGAATTATTCATAATTCCTAAATACATTATCCACTTTTGTCTCTTACTCCTGCAACATTTTTTACTGTTACTTAGGGATCTAAAATTACACATAAATATATCAGTTTACATGTACACAGTTCACATATAACATTATGGACTTTTTTGATGATACCTGTTTGATGAACCAGTATGTATAATTTCATTATGGAGCTTTTGTTTCTGTTTATGGTGCATTATTTGTACTTGAAGTGTTTAGGAAGCAAACATAATATGATAATAGTTAGTACCCCTAGAGTTGTACACTAATCTATTATTTTCATATAACTTTGTACTGACGTACATCATATCATTTAAAATTCATATTCACTACAGCTTACTATAATTTTAACTCTGGTTTACTTAGGCGGTTAGAGCTGAGCTAAAAAAATTTTTAAATTTAAAATTGTAATGCAAAATTTACTGAAAGACAACCTGACAAAACACGGAGATTAGAAAATTATGGATTTCATTGTATATTGAAACTCATCTGCATTTTCAAAATAATCTTTGTATATTTTATATTCAGGACATACATAGATACTAACATCTTATATAGCATTAACATTTATATGATTAACAAGTCGATATATCATAAACGATGTATGCATATAAAATATTGGTTTGAAGATTGGATTATTTTAACGTAAAAAATTTAGTGAAGTTCATATCCCATACAAATTGACATATTTAAAAATATAATAAACATTTACTGATTTTTTTTAAGTATTGGTTCGTAACTGTTATATATAGGTACTGGTTAAAAACACGTGGATAGTTAGACATTGCATATAAATATCCCTCTTGTTTTCAATAGTCTCGTGGAAAAAAATGGATGGTAATCGGATTGACAAAACTATTGTTAATAGTTTAATAGTTAATACTACCATTTTAAGTGGACGTTTACAAAACATAATATAACAGACCTATTTCTTTTTAAATATCAATAATTCTTTTCGAATCGAACATTTTGCGTCACATTTTTCGTGCGACAAGTTAAATTTTATATATGTTTTGTTGAAAAAATAATTTAACAGGTAATTTTATAACTACTAAAATATGTTCTGTGATTTCTGTTTAGGCGACTTGCAATGTCGCTGTCGAACATCTTCGCTACACACTACTAAATCTGTAAGACTTACTAGAGCAATATTTAAAGAGACAATATTCGTGTGTCTTTCAACTATTTTAAACTACAACAATATCAATAGAACATTGTTTTTTTACAAAAGGCTGATAAGTCTGTAGACGAGTTACTTGGTACTAAGCTACCAAGTCCGTCAATGTCCTACCAACGTCGGCCGGTATAATGTATAGACTGCAATTTAATACAGATCTTCGTTAACTATAATTTCAGTAAGGAATTCCGCAAGTAGTAACTTTAATTTTTTTTCAGCCAGTACTATTATAGATTGTTTGTGTTCGGCCAAAGACTAATTAACAATATCAGTGGTGTCAGTAACTATCTTCCAGCCTCAGGAACACTTTAAGTTTAACGCCTTTATTGTATTCTGAAATATTTTTCGTCTTAATTTGACTAGGCCTATCTAATTTATACATATTGCGATTGGTGGTTTGTTGTACATTTTTGGTATTAGACACAAATATAATAAATATCTATCCTCCTTCTTCATAAGCACCTAATTGCATTGGTTTCGCTATGAAATTTACTCTTGAGTAATTATGAGTAAGGAGATAAGTTTTTAACATGTATAAACCATGTCTAGACAAAGCGATTTAATGACGTAATTATTCTTATTACTGTTTTTGATAAAATCTTGCGAACAGTTACTCGTCTCTTAAACTCTTTCCAAAAAATCTAGTTTGTTGAAATGTGTAGGGCGTAATAAAATTGCTTCCTCTTTAAATATAAATTTTAGAACTGCACTAAACATTAATGGCTTGGGCGTCTTTCAGACCATATCCACAACACACATGCCTACATATGTATCATTGAATTTCACAATTAACGTAGGTATTTTAAAATAGTTACAAATACATCCGTTTATAATTCATACTAAGTTTTTATTCTGTTCCCCTAAGTCGCATTATCAAGACAGGTGTTTATGTATCTGTCATACACATTACTATAATTACATAAGGAGAGGGTTTCTTAGCACAGGTTGGGTATTGCCTTATGGTAAAATACAAGAATTACATTTATTTAAACAACACTTAAAATAATTTGGGGATCATTTTGGATAAGATCACACAATCTATTAGTCTTTCCACATTTATCGAATTGGTGTCACCTAACTATATTTTGCTTTTAAGATTCAAAAGTTTCCTTAATGTATCTGGCATAAACAAAACTCCTCAAAGTTAAGTAACACAAATCCTATAAGTTACGATGTAGTGTGAGTCGAGCTACTTCGATAAATGTGGAAATACCCTTACAGGGAGGTTACAAAGCTGAAGAGCTTATGTAATGGTAATTTCAAAGTATATCTTTGGAACAATTCAATCAATCGTCTTAACTATTTGTCATACAAGGGTATCGAGAACATAATTATTGCCGCTGTAAGTGAACACTGCTTGATTAACATTGGCTTGTTCTAAAACAGGTATGTAACTTTCTTGCAAAAGTATTGGCTGTCGACTTGAGGCTTCATTCAATTGCCTTTCTAAAATTGTATTCTGTAATTCCTCCTCCTCTAGCTCTAAAGTCAGTTCGTCCAGTACTTTCATTCTCATTTCAATTTCTCTATCCGTTTTCTCCAATTCTATTGTATTGTTTTGCATCTCCTTTGCAGTTTTTGCCAGTTCTTCTTCAATCTTGTCAATGAGCATAGCCACTTGTGTAACATTTTCACAGCTATTCGCTTTATTTTCATCTGAATAGCGTTTCACTTTAGCTGTTAATCTGACAACTAGTTCTTCTTCTCGATGTAATCTTTTATTGATAATAGCAAGTTTCTCTAACAATTCTATTTCTTCGCGTATCCTTGTTAATTCATCTGCAGAGACATCAGAATCGGTGTCATTCTGTGTTTGCATCAGTCTTTCTGAATTAACTTGGCAAATGTCGGTGAGTTCTTTCGTAAAATAATGTTCCCTCATGAGATGCCTTTCTCTTCTGGATTTATGTTTTGTATGTCTTCTTGGTGGTGTCCCGCTGCCAACACCCACACCGCTATCACTGTTACCAGCTTGACTGTCATTTACTTCGCTACACCGACCTAAATCGCGAAGATATGATTCCAGCAAATAATTTGTTCCGTGCTTCTCCATACGATTCTTATGTGTCTGGTCTTCTAACTGGTCGATTAATTTTTCTTGTTCCCTGTAATTATAAGAAAATATTCAAACGATTAACGATGAAAAAAAGTTTCTTGTTTTTTTATGTTATGTTTCTTGTTTGTTGTAAATTATAGTATGACAGTGTTTTCTAATCGCATGGACTGCGTGCCTCGTTATCAAGTTTCAAAATATAAAACTTCATATCAAAACAGTATTGCGGAAATATAAAATGATTTTATTAGTATACCTTAATTTGTCAAGTTGTTGATGTATAGTTTTGCTCTGATGTTGAATAACGGATACTAGTCTTGCTGCAGGATCTTCGCTTTTTGCTCGAGGCGGTGGTGTGGCAGCACGCATTCCTCGCCGTCGTCTTCTCCTCGACCCAGTGCGACTGCCACCATCGCTGTCTCGACCAGAATCATCTTCGCCTCCACTGGAAACTCTGCGAAGGGACAGACGAACCTGAAACAAAGATATAAAATGTTACTCATGGACCATACTATAAATGGTTAGAAAATACATAACATTATTGTTATTTTGGTTGAATATTGTAATTAACAATAATACTTGAATTTGGATTTCACCAATTTCCTATCTATAGCAAACCTTTACTGGTTTCATTATTAGCGAAGACGTATTAAAATGAATATTATACTATGTAAACTATGGAACCTGAGATAGGATACAACTAACCTCATGTCTAGCATCACCCCACGCTGCCAGAACATGTAGGACAGGTACATCAGGAGGAAGCGGTCTTTCCACGCCACGCCACCTTTCTGCAAGAACCCACTCACCAACTTCGCTAACTGTACCTCCAGCTGCAAAAATTAAAAGTTTGATGTTCAGCAAAATTCCGTTCAGAATAGCAAGTGCTATTGTTTATCGGAAAGAAACCGACAAAACGTAGACAAAAAGATTAATAGAAAATGTTGTTTCATTGATTAAACACAGACCTTACGAAATTGTACTAAGGACCCCAGTACTAGATTAGTGACTCTTATTACTGGATGACAAATCATTAACAATACATACACACATTAAGGTAACGATTATTGTAAAAATGTAATTTAAAGTAGTACGTATGTAATTTAATGTAGCGCGCGTGTGTGTATGTGTGTATTAATGCATAAATGTAAGATTACTCGCTGTTCTAGTTACTGTTGATTTACTGTTATCATAAGATGATTTGCTGTTCTACTGGCTGTTCTATTTACCTTCAGGAGCATCTTGCAAAGCGCGTACTATGTCGGCGCAAGTGGTGTGTGCCCTCACGCCCCTAACCCACAGTTTCTGTCCACGTGCAATCACACCCACCTCTTCGTCGCTGTAGTCCGAAGATGATGCCTCCATTGTTCAACTGAAACAATTTATGAATTTATCAACGTCATCATCATTATCATCGGTATTTTTATTTTGGTTTCTCCCCGAAGATTATTTAATTGATTTTATCGATGCTATCACCATATTGTTTGTTGCTTTTAATAACTATTGATTATCGTTGATTGTACATTTTATTTCGTGGTTTAAAATTTAGAAGTATTAACACAATACTAAATACACCTAATTGAAACGATTACACAATTTTATTGACGCTGTTTAAATTGTCTAATTAAGGTCACTTTTATCTGATATCCTTCATTGTATATGAATGATTTAGCGTGGATCACTTCATTATTAATTTTTATTCATATGTCTCTAATTACGTTATGATAATCATCATTATCGACAACTCCGCTACTCGAAGCGGGCTGGCTCTCATTTATCATTCAATTATTCGTTATTATACCCATATTATTCTATGAGTCATACATTCATGTCATAATTCAATCAGTGTTGGTTATTGCCGTTTGGTTTGAGGGCCGTTGTAGAACTGTGTTATCGTATGTGTATTAATTGAATAAGTCGTTTCCTCTCTTATTTATACTCGTATGTTCTCTGTTTCCAATTCTTCATATAGGCGTTGTAGGAGTCTAGAAACGACATAAAACCTTTCATGATAAAGGGAGATTACTCTTCAGCGATCCTGGTTATAAAATTCGAAGTCAAGAACTGATATTTGATATTGGTAAATTCCTATTAAAGTTACCGTTCTCTGATCTGTACTTCAAAATTAATAGACGGACTAGATTCCTGTACTTACATGTATACCATTTAAAAAAAATACTATGCCATGTTACGATATGAAACTATTTTGCAAAAGATATTAGGTATTCCAGTTATACCTACCTTTTACTGCAATTTTTCACTAGTTATACGTTCTATGGAATTCTTATTATGGAATAAGGAGTTAACCGATTACCATACACCGCGTACAGAAATCCAGGCTACATGCTATTACTGGGAATTACAAGTCAGAAAACTCAATAATACTTTGACTAAGAATATGTATGGAAAATTAGCACGCCACCTACACGAAAAGCTACTAACTTTAACGCTATTATCAAGATTGTAAGTGGGATCGCATGTGGCTACAGCTGAAACTAAAATTGCATAAGTTCGTTTTGGTACCTGGCACGGGGTGGTATTTCAGGAAACCACCTCCCCGACTCACTGTGCACAGTGCATTTACATACGAGTAATTTAGATTCAAGTGTTCTATATTCGAAATTGGACAAAACATTTCGGTCAATTGCAGATATTTACAATTTCGCGGAAAATGCATTTGGCAATATACATTTTTGCTTCTAATTCCAATTTAGTGTCGGAGTTAAGAAACTTAAGTAGCTTTGTGACTTCAATAACGAATTGGTTCAAATATAGTATTTACTTGGGTACTTTGATCTCGGTTCCTGTGGATCTATGAATACAGATAACCCTTAAAAATAGGAAGGACATAAAATAACGTCTGTATTTGCCTGAAAAAGTAGGCCGAAGAATGTAGTACCTACTCCCACGTTTCAACTGTTACGTCATACGTCCCATGGAATAGGAGATGTTGCTATTATCATACATCAGGCACAAATCCAGACTCCGAGGTACTACAGAGAATTGCAAATTAAAAAATGTAATAACAATTGTAACGACTAAAAAAGCAGTTAATGTAAATAACTATAGTATAGACGTATAATGTAAAAAATTTCTAGAAAAAACTGTTGGTATAAATCAAAAATAAAAATGCTTTCACAACAAAATTATACAATTTTGCTTCTCGGAAAATATCGACTGCGGGGTAATTTGAGTGGCGCATTCGTGACTCGCCACCATTAGGAACTTCCGCCCCCTCAACATTATTCCACCCGGCTTTTACCCTCGCCCTCAGCCTGGCATTTACCCAAACCGCGCCTTCAACCCCACAGCACGAGCATTCGTCATTTATGTAACTTCTTTTTTCATTATTTTATACGTAATTTCCATTCTAGGCGTGCTTTGAATATTACAACACATTATTTTTCATACTAAGGCATATACATGTATTCACTTACATGCACTAAAACGATTACAGCACCAATATTAGGGCAGTTGTTTTTAATCATATCAACTAATCGATAAAAAAAGTTCTTGATTCGTTTTTCGTATATAATTGAAATGGGCACGCCATCCCCGAAAACATCACTAAATTCTAGTCAGCCCAAAATACATAACGACTTTCTTAAACGATAGTTCTTAAATTATTCTTTGTTACTTTATGCCTGCCTTGGTTTCTGATCACTGACATAACAAAATGGAAACATATTAACGTACGTACGTATGACTATTGCCATTTAGTTAGTTTATACTTTGATTAAAATTGACACGCAGTACTTTCTTTAAAAAAGCATGTGCATTTACCTAATGAAGATTTACCACAATCACCTGCTGTAATGGCTAAGGAAAACAACTTTAAAGAAGATACACATCTTAAAGTTCTTCATGAGAATACGCGTGTGAAATTTGTCAACCCACAGTTGGTGATACCAGCTCATTATAACCTTACCCTTTCTGAGAGAACCTTGACCAACAGTGGAATGATAGAGACTAAAGAATGAATGACGTGATGAATAAGTAACATACTGCCCACAAAAGACATTAAAGTGTCTGTAACATATTCGAAATTGAACTCCATGAAATACCCGTCGTTGGTTGTAAATACATAAGTTTAAGTCTAAAAATCATTTCCTGCTTCTATCACAGAGCAATAGCTATTCATTTGTCTTCTACCTTCTACCAACCTTATTACTTTTACCTTCTTAACTTTATTTAACAATGATAACCAAATTATAATCATAATCCCCTTTTTAACTCATTGTCGTCGACTGTTGGGATATAGGCGAACCCTAAGTATATAAATATTTTCGAGAAGATAACGCTAGTTTTAAAATCTTTATCTCCCCACTACCACTAACAGTATTTTATACGGCATCGATAATATAAACACATACGTGGTTAAATCAGTAAACGGTCCTAGCGCTAAACGTATAATTAAAAATAATTCATGTTGCTACAAATGACGAGAGGTTTATTATTTAACACCATGCTTGTTAAATTCTGTACAAAAGTAAATTGGTTGCATCCTGCAGACGTCTTAAACACGAGATTGCAATAATTTTCTATTCCATTCTGGTATTTACGAACACCTTTTAGCGTGAAAAAGTGACGCTTCTATTGATCATTATTATCATTGTCACCCATCATCATCAATTCCTCTATGGTTTCATTGTTTCTCTTGTTCCTTTATGAAATGGATTAACGTATCTACCAGCAAAGTAATTTATTTTTACATCGTCAATATAAAAGGTATGATGATTTTCAGTTTTACTCATTTGATGAACTTCAACTTTTTTATTTGTTACTTTATGGCTGCCTTGAAAGTATTCTAAGCCACTATTCGTTTTTGCGATACCAGTCTTAATTTTCCTTTGGATTATTCTATTCATTTTTCTTTCCACTTACAGAATAAATAATTTTTTTTGTAAAATATGTCATAATTGGCCATTCAGTATTTGTTACGTTTTCAAACTTTATTTGTACGAGCTATTTCTCCCTATCATCATTTGGATAATAGCCGGCGCTGGGCTGTAAGTCTATATAAGAAAAGTTTTTCTTTCGACACAACATTTCACGACCTAAATAAAAAGTTACACAAAGCTACAGTAGCACAATTTCCGAGACCTCCAGATGTGTTGCAAATTGGCCGGTTATGGAGATGTAACACTCCGACTGGTAGCCTGCACCCACATATTACGGACCTGATTATCGGGCGCACGGTAGCCGTAGTGATGTTATGTGATTCATATCGATTATGCAATTAGCTATCGATGTAAACAAAATCTGCCGAACAAAAGAATTGCAACTGATTTCTAATTTATTCCTTAATGGATAATTATCGATAGTGGTTATTCAGACGAGTAAGGAGAAAGGCTAATGAAGAACTACAAAACAGATGTATACGATGCGAACGTTGGTGAGTAATGTATATACGAGTAGATGAAGCACTAGAGATCTGTAAGGATATAAATTTATCACTGCCTGCTCTCTGCCAACTCCTTAAGAGACCTGGCGTAATATGATAAGTAGTATGACGCCCATGCAAGCCCAGTCTCAAAGGGAAACAACATCAATGAATTAGGTACTATCAAACACGAATTTCTATTGGTACAATAACTAATACGTTGCCTTCGCTGACAACTAAGTTGAAACCGCTTTCAGTTATCACTTTTAATGACTTTAACAGGCCAAACATGTACAATTGTCGAAATTACAAACAATTCTGTTAAGCGACAGATACACGCATACATTTTATTTTAGGATATGTTACATTCTTTTAATCGTCTTTATGATGTCTGTCTGAGTGCATTGTTTTACATACGCGTCTTCTAAGGAGAATTTGCCCATAACCCCCCACGCTGGGCATGCGTATTGGGATCGCAGAGCTTAGCCATACCGCAATCTGCTGGCGTCGGGTTCTTAATATCCAGACTAATCGAACGCCCGTTTGCCCATCTCGAATAAATTATATGCAAGAGATTTTATAATCATTATCGAGGGCACTACTCTTTGTATTAAACAAATTCGCAGTTTCTGCTAAAAGCCTAAGGCCTAAAATCGAAACATTGGATAGCTATACAGGGTGTGTATAAAAGTGACGCTATAATTTAAGTTGTTAAATTAAGTTAAATTAAGTGTTAAGAGTTAAATTAAGTTAAGTTAAGTTAAGTTGTTAAGTTAAGTTAAGTTGTTAAATTAAGTGTTAAGAGCGTATAAATTTATGCATTTACAAATCAGTACAAGATTACCAGATTCTTATTGGAGGTCTCGTGGATGTTAAACTGTTTGATAGTGTAAATAATGTGCAGGAGTCAATTGCATCGATACGTTGGAGTGACGCCTACAGCCCGTTCGCCGACAGCGTCGTACGGTAGCTATAGTGAAGGGGTGTACAATATCGATGTTTTTTAGTCGACATTTAATTTCTAAATTAAAAGTTACTGCATGAAATACACTTGGTTCTAATTCTTACATGCTATTGTATGTTCATAAAATTATATACTAAGACGTAAATGTAGTAAATATTATTGAATTTCTAAATAACGTAGGTAAATAATAATAACGTAAATAACGTCAATAATAAACAGTGCCATATAAAAATAATTAGAAATTGGGAATACGATCGGCAGATAAAAAAGTATTGGATCTGCCAGGTGATTGAAATAATAAAATATATTGTCGAGTCAATTCCTTCTCATCGATATTTAATCTTTGTAGGTCCAAAATGGAAGCCATGCCTAGGGTGTTACAGGCAAATTATCAGCAGTATTGCCTATAGCAAGCCTAATTACAGGCCGCGCGCCGCTGGCCGCGGGTGCACAAAGACGTAGGGAATTACACCGGACACATGGCCGCTAGGAATGGGCAACAAATACATTAAAAATAATTAACTTGTTATTATTTTACTCTTCGATTGCCTTATTGATCGTATGGTTGCAAGCGCGACTGCCGACCGGGAAGTCCTGGGATGAAGTCCCGGGTCGAGTACTATCGGATTTTTCGAATTTAAAATTTCTAATAGTGACTCGGAATCTGGATCTGTGCCCGGTGCTTGGCACTATTGCCAAATGTAAATTTTAATATTAAAGGTTTCGTGAGTATTTATACACATGATTAAGTATGTACCGGCTTAGCTCACGTACGTTTTTCGGGGTGGCCCGACTAGTTTTGGACCTGTATGAGGTCCTTCCTCATGAGCTTCTGGCGTTTGCAGGGAGGTCGCGGTAGAGACTGCACGTCCCAGCACGAGTGGCGCGACATGACCGCTCAAGCGATACAGCGTTGTTGACATTTTCGTATCCCCTCGATTGTCTACCGTGATCGCGCGTACGCATAAGGTTTTATTTGTCTGGGCACATACGACGTTGACTGTGTCGTGCTCTAGAGTATCTACTACACTGCTATATTTCGAAGCAGCCCGGAGAATTGGTATCCGGGCTGATGGCACAGTCCACCCATTGTCTCCGTTGAAATCGGGACGTTGGCTCACTTCTTTTGCTTCTCGTATCTTACGAGGTCTATGGCCTAATTACTGAAGGGATTATGCTGTTGATTACTGTGACTTTAGTGAACGTTTCTGAAAAACTATTAGACATGTATGTAGATCTCCTCATGACGCAATCTAGTTAGTGATAATTAGGTTTTTAAAATGCATATAACTTCTACAATTAACTGCAAAATAAAGATTCGAATCCCAGATATTTAGAATTGGAAGCTAGAATTAAATCACTAGACGTACATACCAACTGTAACTGTTTTTAAACAAAGTTAAGTTCTCCAAGATACGCGTAAAAATGACTAAGTATTATTTGTAAAAATCAAAATGATAAGGTAGGCTGGTTCGTCAGCCTAAGCATCACTGTATGTACTAAAAAACAACAATTAAAATATTAAACAAAGGTTACATACTTTTTAATAATCAGTTCTCTCGCTACATGCGGAGGTACGCAGACACATCCGGTTCTGAAGCTATATTGACGTATCAATACTTCTAACTTTGATGTGAGCATAGATTACAGAGATATCAGTAGATTATATAGAATCAATGTACAGGAAGCACGTCTGGACTGTAAGGATAGAGTTATTTCGCAGTTTGGGCTCTTTGCCTACACCTACTTTTGCCTACCTTTTGCCTACGGGAAATTGTTCCATGAATTATTTGGCGTTAACTATTTATGTAATTGGTATCGATTCTGTTTATTATGAATAAGCCATTACAGCTAAAGTCTTTTAATAACTTAGTCATAAATGAGTCATTGCCTCTAAGCTCTGGAATGACATTGCACCTGAGCTTTTGGGTGAAATTGCATCGAAGCTTTTGGGTAAACGGAACGCTTAATATAGATGTAGAATAAAATAGGGTTTCTGTAAGTTTTTGTACCATTGAAAAAGTGTACCTATGTTCAGCAATGGTGAATGACGGGCTGATGACGATGACTATGATGATGGTGAGGTTTTAAGATTTTTGTTTTGTCAATGACTTTTTTAACTACAGAGAGGTGAGGGAGGAGGGAATCGAAACGTTGAAAGAAGGATTAATTTGTTATTATCATGATATTGCTGTACTAGAAATATAGTTGTGATAGTTGAGTTCCGTTTAAATATGCCATTCTGGTAACTATCATTAGATCAGTTAC